>JAQJVL010000144.1:1745572-1927878 GCA_035578905.1 Stictocephala bisonia
TAGTTCTTATTAGAGCTGACTTGGTTTACCTTTAGCCATGTTTACACACACTCACCAAACAATCTTTGAACATCCAAGATTTACGAGATAACATTTCTTATAAATGTTTCAGTAAATTTATTCTTAAAATTCAGTAAAAAAATTCAGTAAATATAATCCTTAAAACTAGTTGTTAAGGCAAACTTAAGAGATATATTTAATTATTTAAATAAAATAACCTATATTTAACTAATGTACATTACTTGTTTTTTCAATAAATACACAAAATGTGTATTGGACATCAACTGATATGTATTGAACAGTTAACTGATGTACATATTTGTTCACTCTTTAATAAACTGAGTAGGTAGTTGGACCTTCAACGGCAGTTAACTTATGTACATAACTTGTTCACTCTATAAATAGAATGAGTAGGAAATTGGACCTTCAACGATAGTTAACTGATGTACATAACTCGCTCACTCTATAAATAAACTGAGTCGGTAGTTGGACCTTCAACGACAGTTAACTGATGTACATAACTTGTTCACTCTATAAATAAACTGAGTCAGTAGTTGGACCTTCAACGACAGTTAACTTATGTACATAACTTATTCACTCTATAAATAAACTGAGTCGGTAGTTGGACCTTCAACGGCAGTTAACTTATGTACATAACTTGTTCACTCTATAAATAAAATGAGTAGGAAATTGGACCTTCAACGATAGTTAACTGATGTACATAACTCGCTCACTCTATAAATAAACTGAGTCGGTAGTTGGACCTTCAACGACAGTTAACTGATGTACATAACTTGTTCACTCTATAAATAAACTGAGTCGGTAGTTGGACCTTCAACGACAGTTAACTTATGTACATAACTTATTCACTCTATAAATACACTGAGTAGGTACTTGGACCTTCAACAACAGTTAACTGATGTACATAACTTGTTCACTCTATAAATAAACTGAGTCGGTAGTTGGACCTTCAACGACAGTTAACTGATGTACATAACTTGTTCACTCTATAAATAAACTGAGTAGGAAGTTCGACCTTCAGCGATAGTTAACTGATGTACATAACTTGTCCACTCTATAAATAAACTGAGTAGGAAGTTAGACCTTCAACGATAGTTAACTGATGTTCATAACTTGTCCACTCTATAAATAAACTGAGTCGGAAGTACGACCTTCAGCGATAGTTAACTTATGTACATAACTTGTTCACTCTATAAATAGAATGAGTAGGAAATTGGACCTTCAACGATAGTTAACTGATGTACATAACTCGCTCACTCTATAAATAAACTGAGTCGGTAGTTGGACCTTCAACGACAGTTAACTGATGTACATAACTTGTTCACTCTTTAATAAACTGAGTCGGTAGTTGGACCTTCAACGGCAGTTAACTTATGTACATAACTTGTTCACTCTATAAATAAAATGAGTAGGAAATTGGACCTTCAACGATAGTTAACTGATGTACATAACTCGCTCACTCTATAAATAAACTGAGTCGGTAGTTGGACCTTCAATGACAGTTAACTGATGTACATAACTTGTTCACTCTATAAATAAACTGAGTCGGTAGTTGGACCTTCAACGACAGTTAACTTATGTACATAACTTATTCACTCTATAAATACACTGAGTAGGTACTTGGACCTTCAACAACAGTTAACTGATGTACATAACTTGTTCAGTCTATAAATAAACTGAGTAGGAAGTTTGACCTTCAGCGATAGTTAACTGATGTACATAACTTGTCCACTCTATAAATAAACTGAGTAGGAAGTTAGACCTTCAACGATAGTTAACTGATGTTCATAACTTGTCCACTCTATAAATAAACTGAGTCGGAAGTACGACCTTCAGCGATAGTTAACTTATGTACATAACTTGTTCACTCTATAAATAGAATGAGTAGGAAATTGAACCTTCAACGATAGTTAACTGATGTACATAACTCACTCACTCTATAAATAAACTGAGTCGGTAGTTGGACCTTCAACGACAGTTAACTGATGTACATAACTTGTTCACTCTATAAATAAACTGAGTAGGAAGTTCGACCTTCAGCGATAGTTAACTGATGTACATAACTTGTCCACTCTATAAATAAACTGAGTAGGAAGTTAGACCTTCAACGATAGTTAACTGATGTTCATAACTTGTCCACTCTATAAATAAACTGAGTCGGAAGTACGACCTTCAGCGATAGTTAACTTATGTACATAACTTGTTCACTCTATAAATAGAATGAGTAGGAAATTGAACCTTCAACGATAGTTAACTGATGTACATAACTCACTCACTCTATAAATAAACTGAGTCGGTAGTTGGACCTTCAACGACAGTTAACTGATGTACATAACTTGTTCACTCTATAAATAAACTGAGTCGGTAGTTGGACCTTCAACGGCAGTTAACTTATGTACATAACTTGTTCACTCTATAAATAAAATGAGTAGGAAATTGGACCTTCAACGATAGTTAACTGATGTACATAACTCGCTCACTCTATAAATAAACTGAGTCGGTAGTTGGACCTTCAATGACAGTTAACTGATGTACATAACTTGTTCACTCTATAAATAAACTGAGTCGGTAGTTGGACCTTCAACGACAGTTAACTTATGTACATAACTTATTCACTCTATAAATACACTGAGTAGGTACTTGGACCTTCAACAACAGTTAACTGATGTACATAACTTGTTCAGTCTATAAATAAACTGAGTAGGAAGTTAGACCTTCAACGACAGTTAAGTGAGGTTCATAACTTGTTCTCTCTATAAATAAACTGAGAAGAAAGTTAGACCTTCAACGATAGTTAACTTATGTTCATAACTTGTTCACTCTATAAATACACTGAGTAGGAAGTTCGACCTTCAGCGATAGTTAACTTATGTTCATAACTTGTTCACTCTATAAATACACTGAGTAGGAAGTTCAACCTTCAGCGATAGTTAACTTATGTACATAACTTGTTCACTCTATAAATAAACTGAGTAGGAAGTTAGACCTTCAACGACAGTTAAGTGATGTTCATAACTTGTTCACTCTATAAATACACTGAGTAGGAAGTTCAACCTTCAGCGATAGTTAACTTATGTACATAACTTGTTCACTCTATAAATACACTGAGTAGGTCGTTGGACCTTCAACAACAGTTAACTTATGTTCATAACTTGTTCACTCTATAAATACACTGAGTAGGAAGTTCGACCTTCAGCGATAGTTAACTTATGTTCATAACTTGTTCACTCTATAAATACACTGAGTAGGAAGTTACACCTTCAGCGATAGTTAACTTATGTACATAACTTGTTCACTCTATAAATAAACTGAGTAGGAAGTTAGACCTTCAACGACAGTTAAGTGATGTTCATAACTTGTTCACTCTATAAATACACTGAGTAGGAAGTTCGACCTTCAGCGATAGTTAACTTATGTACATAACTTGTTCACTCTATAAATACACTGAGTAGGAAGTTCAACCTTCAGCGATAGTTAACTTATGTTCATAACTTGTTCACTCTATAAATACACTGAGTAGGAAGTTAGACCTTCAGCGATAGTTAACTTATGTTCATAGCTTGTTCACTCTATAAATACACTGAGTAGGAAATTCGACCTTCAGCGATAGTTAACTTATGTTCATAACTTGTTCACTCTATAAATACACTGAGTAGGAAGTTAGACCTTCAACGATAGTTAACTTATGTACATAACTTGTTCACTCTATAAATACACTGAGTAGGAAGTTTGACCTTCAGCGATAGTTAACTTATGTTCATAACTTGTTCACTCTATAAATACACTGAGTAGGAAGTTAGACCTTCAACGACAGTTAACTTATGTACATAACTTGTTCACTCTATAAATACACTGAGTAGGAGTTCGACCTTCAGCGATAGTTAACTTATGTACGTAACTTGTTCACTCTATAAATACACTGAGTAGGTAGTTGAACCTTCAACGGCAGTTAACTTATGTATTTAACTGAGTATTTTTTTTTTTATATAACTCAAATTTAGTCTAATTATTAGTATTATTGAATAGTCATTATTATATTATAAATTATATTATGGAAGCTAAACTTGTAGGAATTACTTTCTATGGAATACTAACTACTGCATTAAAATATGATAAATAAAGATTATTTATTACGAACTTTCCTTTATTTAATGTTGTTTTCTTTGGCTTTGTCAATATCTCCACATAACAAGATTGGCCTGTTGTAGTGGAACTTTGATAGTAATCTTGTGACGTCATAGGGCTCCCACCCCACACTTTTAATTGGCCTGCACTGTGTAGGATGCACAGAGAACCCTTATCAGAGAGATACATCAATTGTAGGTAACAGATTGGTCGGTGGGACCGCATCTCAGCAAAACTCTCCAAACAACGTATGGGAGAAATAGAATATACTGACCAACATTTAAGATGTTAATATTTATTCTTATTTAAGGTACGATAAATGTGCTCAACTGTCGAATGCTTACTGTATATGAGATTTGTTAAATTGCTGAAATTATGTTCTTCCGCTTACTTTCCTTTACTTTAATATTAAAAAAGGGAAAAAATATTCTGAACATGTAAAAGCTACAAAGTACTAAGTTTTAAAACTTTTGGGATAGTAACGTTAACAAGGTATCCCATCCCCTTACATCACACGATAATTTAATTTTAAATCCAGGAAACTGCCTGATTGTGTGACATTTTTGATTACGTTTCGATTTAGATAATCAAATTAAATCTTTTATGGAAATAACATTAATTGCTAACTAATGTTTACTTGGTTAGAAACAACTAGACGACTATACCTCACGGGCTTGTTACAATATGTTGAGAATGTTTGTGTTTTCTTGTATTTTGATTAAATATTTTATTAAATTGGATAGTAAATAATTAATAACACTGAAGAAAAATACATTTTAGTTAAACAAATATAGAAAAACGACCACACATTGGTAATACATTACCTATCACCGACTTAAAAGTAACAATAATATAAGCTTATGCATTGATATGCCTTATTGATTAATTTAATTTGTTCCAATCAGATTTATTTGATGAACATAAGTATGTATTCAATTCACATTATTATTTCTCATAAAATGAATTTTGTGACCGTATACCAAGTAACCAGTACTCAATACTCAAACCATTCGTAGTTTGTTTAACCGATTTCTGTTACCAAACAAAAATAGCTATTGCAAGATATCACCAATTATCTCGCTAACTTGCCTCTTCCAAATAAGATATTAAAGATTAGCTCAACGTTGTTCAAACGTCAGTATGTGGTAACATGTGACCTGACAAACATATTCCGAGATTGCAAAATTTGAAATAGAGCCAACAACTGAACGTATTTGTGACATTACTTGAATAAGGTGTTAGGGCTGCAGTGGGAACTTACATGGTTAGTTGATAGAGTTATTTGTTTTCATCATTTGACGTTCGAAAGGTCAAATTCCTTCAGCTGCCCGCAAAACCTCAACCTTTTTCTATGCCAATAACTACCTAAACTACTTATATATTTACAAGAACATGTTGTTATTAGCTTCTTTTGTAATGAAAGGACCTGCCTGTAACCTAACCTACACAATATATTTGTGAGTTTATGTGGAGAAAGCGCCTAGGAAATATTGTATAGTGAGTGTTTAATACGTCCTGCAATAACTTTCATATCTCTTTTATGGATATTCGTTAATAGAACAAAGTTTGTGTTTGGTGGGCAGCTAAAGGAATTTGACCACTTTTGACACATGGCTTATTTATTTTATAAATGTTCTTGGATGTTGGGTGACTTAACACACGTATAAATGGATGATATGTCAATGTTGTAAGATTACTACGTTTGGACATAGAGAAGACGACGGTTAGTTCAGACATAGAGGAGACGTCGGTTAGTTCGGACATAGAGGAGACGTCGGTTAGTTTGGACATAGAGGAGACGTAGGTTAGTTCAGACATAGAGGAGATGTCGGTTAGTGCAGACATAGAGGAGACGGCGGTTAGTTCAGACATAGAGGCGATGTCGGTTAGTGCAGACATAGAGGATATGTCGGTCAGTTCGGACATAGAGGAGACGTCGGTTAGTTCGGACATAGAGGAGACGTCGGTTAGTTCAGACATAGAGGAGATGTCGGTTAGTTCGGACATAGAGGAGACATCGGTTAGTTCGGACATAAAGAGACGTCGGTTAGTTCGGACATAGAGGAGACGTTGGTGAGTTCGGACATAGAGGAGACGTCGGTTAGTTCGTACATAGAGGAGACGTCAGTAGTTCGGACATAGAGGAGACGTCGGTAGTTCGGACATAGAGGAGACGTCGGTTAGTTCGGACTTACAGGAGACGTTGGTTAGTTCGGACATAGAGGAGACGTCGGTTAGTTCGGACATAGAGGAGACGTCGGTTAGTTCGGACATAGAGGAGACGTCGGTTAGTTCGGACATAGAGGAGACGTCGGTAGTTCGGACATAGAGGAGACGTCGGTAGTTCGGACATAGAGGAGACGTCGGTAGTTTTGACGTAAACGTACGTGGTACTGTTCACATGTTGCTTATCTTCGGTTTTGTGACATCTAATGTAATATTTGTAGATAACAATAAAAGTAGATCTAAATAATATGTACTTCTACCCCAACCATTTCTACCAGTGTTGCATTCAATTTAATGTGTCTTAGGTAGATGAGTATTATTTGCTTTAAAATTCCCTTAAATATGCAAATGTGAGTGACCTTTAAAATTTGTTTTACAATATTATTAAGAAAATCAAATTAATGACGCAACAATTCGTGTTTATTTATCATGAAATATTACAAATTTATTTGTTATTAAATATAAAAGATAATTTTTGTTTTAAAAATCAAACATATTATATCAGTATTATTTAGTAATTATCATTTTTTATATTATATCTTAGGTAATTACATTTCCGTCAGTAAATGGAAGCTATCATTCTTCAAGCTCTTTCCTTATTGGATTTATAATTTAATGTTGTAGATAAATGAAACACTCAAGTAATTATAGTTTTTTATTATGTAAGGCCTTTTGGTAACGATGTTACCGTCTGTAACTAGACAGTGTTAGCTTTGCTTCAAAATAAAGAGTTTTTAGTGAGGACAATATAGGGTATACACAAGCCTGATGTATTATCTTCACGGGTGTCAAATTTCAACTCAACCAAACACTCACGAGAAAACAATACATTTACTATGATGTTTATAAACTAAGAACACGGGGAAAATGTTTTATAGATTTACAGTCACACATTCTAGTTACTTGAAAAAAGTAAATAAATAAATAAAAAACTAAATATTTAACTCTTAAATTCTTTTTTTAACTTATTTAGTAATAATAGTTACTTAAAAGTTAATAATAATTTATTAAATAGAATCCTTCACCGACGATAACAAAAATTATTAATATTCCCATACGCATAAATAACATTTTATAAGGGAGAATTTGGTTTAAAAAAGCTAAACTAAAAACTAACAAAATCTGTACTTTACTTGTTTTAAAAAGCACAAAAAATACATAATTCTAGTTTAAGAAATATTTTATCATTTAAAAATACGTAATTAATTATTAATTTTACTGGTACGTTCATAATGACAACGGATACTAATGGAAAATTGACTTCCAGTGCCCTTTGAGTCAACAATAAAATTTAATTATCAACTAAATACAGTTGGATTATTACACAATGGCCATGAAGCAGTATGTAAAAATATTGTAGGTCACTTTTTTATCAGCCTACTCAGCTTGACGAGCTAATAAGGTTGATAAATTCAGTTTTGCATGCGTTTTCATTTCACCAAGCTCCGGAAACTTCTTCCACTCCATCCACGAGAGGAATCTCCTCTGGACGGACTCAACGGATGCATTTGTGTTCCTATTCCAAATTTCAGTGGCATACTCAGGTGACTTCGAACCAAGTAATTGTACAGTTCCTGTACATCAAAATTGTACATCAACATTACTTAGCTCAGATTATTGAACAGATTCAAATTTGATTTTTTATATTTCTATACTTTAAGAGTTTAAGGAATACTAGGTTTACACGTTCTTGATACCTTATTGTTAATTATTATTGCTGTTTGATATGGATAGTCTCTATAAGTGTAGGGACTTTGGAATGCTTTAATGCGTTTCGCACTACCAATAGACTAAGAAACATCTCGTCTGTTAATAAGAGAATAGGTGACAAAACACAAAAAACAGGGGTCTACAGGATAACATGTAAAGATTGTCCCGGCAAATACGTAGGTCAAACAGGACGGGCATTTGAAACCCGCTATAATGAACACCGGCCAGTTCCAAAAATTGGAAAACAAAAGTCTACTTTTGCCCAACACCTTGTTGATTTTAACCATTCAATGTGTGACATAAACGACGGCCTGGAAATTTTACATTTTTGTCACAAGGGTAGTAAGTTAGATACGCTGGAGGAATATGAAATTTATAAAATGCATAATGATGTACAGGAAAAACAACATATCCTCAACGAGAAGTTACAGTTCCAATTGCACCCCCTCTTCAATACAATTTTGCAAACAGGAAAATCAGCTGGCCACCGAGCTGATAATATTAGTGATAACGGCAGGAGGGCGGACGATCTGACGTAACACTCCAGCCAGTCTTCTACCAACCAGTGCCGGGTCGGGATGATAGCGCTATCTAAATGTACTTTATGTTCGTGTCACCGTGTGTTCTGTGTTTTTAATGTTTAGTTTTATGTGATTGACGAGTTGCAAGCTTTGAAAATGTTGTGATAGCAACGAAACATGTCAGCTTAATAAAGTGTTTTATATTGGATTATTGACGGAGGTAAGAGTAGCCTAGTTTGTCATGCTTTAATTGTTACGTAAGGTAATTAGTGGACGTGTTGACTGTGGAGTGTTGCTTTCTGGGCTTAATATCCTTGTTCCTAAGCCAGTGTCCAAAGATCGGGTGTTGTTCACACCTCAGTTTGCTCATACCAATAAAGCTCAATCTCCGATGAATGTGATGATGCGATTATGCGCTTTTCTTGATGATCTTGATTTACTGTCATTGACCTTACCTTCTTCTTTTAATGATACATTCAGAAATTCTGTATGTGATATTAACAACGTTGTTCATGAAGCAAATTAAACTGTCGTTCTTATAAGTCGTTACATACTATTAAATACTCGTATAGCTATAGGTTGGGTTGTATGATTCCTATGGGTCATGGCCGTAGGGTGTTTGGTGGCTCACAGGTCGTGTCCATAGTATTATCCACCTGTTGTCCTTAGAATGGTTATGAGGGCCATAATTCCTCTGGGTTGGGGGTATAAAGGATCATGAGTAGATCGCACAAGAGTCACCTGTCTATAATGATGTCTGGTCTATCAAGTTATCACGAACCATCGAGACGTGCATATTAAACGAGTGGATCAAAGCTTTTTCGTGAAGAAGTAGTGTGTTATTTTTACATTGAGTCGTGTCTTTTAGTTGTATATAAACACCTTTTACTTTTGGCAATATTTTATTTCAATGTGTATCATCGTTTTTATAAAAGTGGACGATAAACATGAACGTGTTAATTCAATAAGGATTGTTTGTTCGTTCCAACTATTAAGTTTTAGATTTGATCTTTCTGGTTAATTTATTGGTTTAGTGTCCATCGTTGACGGCTTTGGTGTGATTGAGACTTAGTCTGCTGGGGTGACGACTTACCCTTCACTTCCGTTAGTTAATTAAACTTCCTGTTTCTGTGAGATGGCGGATACATATAAAAAAAAAAACACCGAAAAAGTAGAACAGATATATTGATTAACTAAACAATTTACATAGAGAAAGCCGTATTAATTCGTGATAATAACTCCTTTAAGAATTACTTGTCCTAAACACAGATTTTGTTCAATTCATTAATTGTGGATCCGAGAAACTTTGAGAATAGTGGACTGGAGGGTCTTTAAAATAAATACTTCAGGCTAGTAAACAAATAATTACTAAAATAAAATAAAATTTGTCAATTATTTTCAAAGAAACGTATGAACAACGTTGTGAAAATGCGTAGCATTAACGTAAATTTACACTGGCAAAGCCATGAAGGGGAACGCTAGTTCACTCATAAATAGCACATTAAAATTTAGTAAATAGGCCTACATTTAAATTTTAAACTATTTCCCCAAATTATTACATAGGTAAAAATAATCTATGCATCTGGCTCAAACTAAAGATGAAGAAAAGTTATTTTGACTTGATATTTAAATTGAAGTATAAATGGAATGAATAAATGACTTATATATGGACTAAAATATAAATAATATTGCTTAATTAAAATACAACATTTTTTATCTTTGTAAATTGTTTTGAAATTGTATTAGCTATTAGCTACGAAAGCATTTCCATTTATTGAAAAGTAAACATTTTGAAAATAAAAGTACAATGATGATGGGAATGCAATTTGTATATTGTAAGCCTTTTCCACGAAATGTTAAATTATTTAAATTGCCAATAAAATGTGTTATTTGGTAGCATTATTGCAGCATGCAATAATAGTAATTAGGCATAAATTCTATTTTCATGTTTAGGCCTCCGGATTACTGAATTAATTTGTGTTTTATTCATTCGGTTTTGTTTTTTTTACAAATGTTGGATTACTCGACGGATCACAAAGGTAAATAACCTACTATATAGTATAAATTCTATGTCAAAACTCACTCATGTACGTATTGCATCATCTCTAATATATCCTATAGTGTGTTTGCTCCACTACTTATTGGATGTGGTATAACGGTGACGTTAATCCAGATAAGGTAAATGAAATTTGGAGTAGACGAGTTAAGCCCTCGATGGTTGTCTTTATACCTTGAACAGAATTTATCGAGAAATATCTAACTTTGAACAATTCATGTTAATGTTTTTATATTAGTACACTCATAAATCTGTGACGTATAAGGTTTTTAGTGTAAATACATTTTTTTATGAGCAAATAAATGGAAGGAAGAAATACATTTAAAATCAACAGGAGAACAACATTTATCTTATAAGAACAAAATTAAATTTAAAATATCTAAAAACAAGACCATGCTAAACATTTGTTCTGTTGCTTTATAATAGTCCTATATTACAGCTAAACGACAAATGTTACTGTAATCACAGACCGCGGCCGAAGGTCGAAGGTTGAGACTTACTACTGTACTAAACTTCATTATCAACGAAGGCCGAAGGGATAGTAGCGAAGCCACAACGCACGGGGTGTCCCCTAGTATATTGTCAGTAATGTACTATTGACATTGTCAAAATGTAGTATTGACTCTGCTGCTAGACACGTACAACGTAAATTGTGTTAGCAGGTCGAGTGGCTGGACAATAATGTTTTTACGTAATTCGATAATTTACTTATTTAGGTTTAACACTTTACCAAACAAATACCAAATTAGTTCATGAAAAAACACTAAAACCACTTAGTTTGTGGAGTATTCTCTAACTGTCGAATAAATTTAAATCTATGAATACGTAACCAAACATAAGAACCCTTTAGTTTTCACACTAAAACATTACCAAAAGACATTGTTTTCGATTTATTTTAATACAATTAGCTTGGTAATGTTTTTCAAAGAATATTTTAACATGGTGGCAGGGATACACACAATATTTGTCAGCTTTATAATACAATGTATTAAACACTACTTTATAATACGATATATCTTGGTAGATGTCATGCCACGGTGTATTGAACATTAAAGGCGTCCTGTAACTGACTAGAGAGAAGCCATTATTGACTTTACGCTAACTCAATCGACCGCTTGTTACTCTCTCTTTTTTCCCAAACAAATTGTACCATCTTTATAATTACTTGAAGTAAACAAAGTATTCCAGAAATATAGGTATGTGGCATTTGGTGAATTTGATGCCACGTCAGACCACTTTTTGTCTCTTAGACCAGTTGCTTGTTCCCAATGTCCTCTACCTCAATTTGACAGTAAAAAAAAAAAAAAAAAAAAAAAAATAAAACTAGCGAACTTTTAAATGACACAGCCACTTTCAACAATGACGATTGATTTGTGGGTACTGTACTTTCATACATTAATAAATTCGTATTTATGCACTTTGTAGACGCTCCGCCTATCTTGACTTTATCACCAGTTGACAGAATCTATATTTTAGAAAAAAAAACACTTTATATTCCATGGAAATAATGTTTCATATACAAAAAGAATCGAAAATTATAAATTTTTGAAATTTTTATTTTCCAATATATCTCTACTATTTTTCGTGATTTTTCGCCCTTTATTTAATATGTTCGCTGAACACGAATTTTTAAACTATTTTGGTCTACGACAATTATTTCTCAAGAGATCGTGGAAAAACTTCGCTCGCGGCAAATCGCCTAGGTGGCCATATGCACAATGCTATGAATAGACACCAAAAACAAAATCGCATACCACCGGAGTGACGGCCGGTAGACCGTCACGGACCCACCAATACCACTGGACGTGTATGGGTGGGCGGGAGGGTCATAACCACTGCAAGTGTATGAGTGGGCGGGTAGGTCAATACCACTGTACGTGTATGGGTTGGTGGGTGGGTCAATACCACTGTAAGTGAATGGGTGGGTGGGTGGGTCAATACCACTGTGCGCACCACAATTTAACGCAAATTTAGATTCTTTTAGTATATTGGTGAGTAGGATAAGTTAGGTTATATTTGGTTAGGCAAGTAAAAAGTGCATTTTCGGGTCGAAAAGTTAATTTTATTAAAAAACAAATTATGTGCTCGTGCTCAGCATTAAAAAACAAGTAAAATAACAAAACATCCTTTGTTGAACAATTCCTATTTTTAAAATAGTTGATTTTTTCACTATCACGTAAAAATCTAGTT
Organism: Stictocephala bisonia; assembly: GCA_035578905.1. Lineage (NCBI taxonomy): Eukaryota > Metazoa > Arthropoda > Insecta > Hemiptera > Membracidae > Stictocephala > Stictocephala bisonia. The sequence goes on from JAQJVL010000144.1 coordinate 1,758,422, forward strand.
TTTAGGTTTTTCGGTAAAAAACGAGATTTCCATGGCTAAAATCAACCTTCTCAAGAATTATAAACTCATATTTCACCACTTTTTACAACAAGAAATCGTATTTTAGAGGCGTCTAGAAAGTACATGATTACCAATAAATGAATGATATATATATATATATATATATATATATATATATATATATATATATATATATATATATATATCATAGCATTATTTGATTAAGTATAAACGTTAAGGCATTATGTCATACTTAAACATTATTTTAACAAATAAAATACCACCATACATGTATGGATGCGAGGGTGGATCAATACCACTAGACATTTCAACACTACTGCACGCCATGGGTGGGCTTGGGGGTGAGATTCGCTTATGTTTAAATGTTATGTTTAATTATCTAAATTGATCTATCCAAGTCCATTGAAAATTGGTAGCCTGTGAGCTTTATTGAACAGTTTACAAATTTGTAACTATTTTAATATAAATGTTATTGCAGTGTAACCGAGGAAAATTTGCAACTGTTTAGGAAGAAGTATAACATTTTCACTACGCAAAGGAAAATACGTAAACATTCCAGATAAATTGTTGTAGTCTCACAGGTTAAATGGAAATTCAAAATAACATTTTCAAAGAATTTTAGTCCTGTAAACACATAAACAATGTGGTATATATATTTATATGTAATTTTTTTTCTTTGTTTTTCAGAAAGTATCCTGAATATGGGTATATAAAAAGATTTTTTTATAAAGATATTTTGTTTATCTTGTGGCCAGATACTTTATCTTGTGGTATGATTGAGGTATAATAGGATTGTATATTGAAGAATGTATAGACCTACATAATACAAACACATAAACAATGATAAAGTAAGTTTACTTTTTATTCCCTCAAAGGTTTACATCCGTATCGGGACTTTCCTCAGTCGAAAGTTGTGTTTGTTCGTGTGTGTGGGTGGAAGAGCTGAAGCAAATTAGGGATTAAAAGGTAATATTGTTTCTGCAATATGCTAAACTTTCAATAATTTGTTTTATTTCGCACACATGATCCATTTGTTATGTAATGTCTTTAATGTTTAAGAATAATTTCATGATGTGTGGATATATCCCCATGTCCCGCTTTGATTTAAAAGCAAGGGAGGACTGCTACAACTTTGTCTCTCAGAATGAATCATGTTTCTTGTCACTTACTAACATCGTTGAAGCAGCCATTACATGAAATGTTATACAAGATGTGTTTAATTAGTTTAAAAAAATAAGCTATACTGACATTTAAATTATAATTATTTTGCAATCTAAAACAAGAGAGCAGCTAATCTTCGATAAAAACTTTAGTACAGAGTTGCAATGTACTGTATCTATTTTACTGCAAATTATTTTGATTATATTTTCAATATTTTATTGCTCACTGTATACGTTTATTAATAAACCTTTTCGACTGGAGATTATATGCATGTTAACCCCAAATGTTATATAGTTTAACCCAAAGAACGATTTGCACATTTGTTTGTGCACTGACTCATGCACACGCTCATTGCAAGGGGGATAGTAATAACGAAATTCAAAGCTTATGAGGGAATAAAATCTTGAAATGTCCATAATAATTTTAATTGACAAATAAAGCAATATATTTGGAATAATATCAGCGGTAGAACCATAGCTGAGCAATGCTTACTACGGTGTTGTCAGGTTGCAGTGCACGCCAACGCACAGCGGGTGTCCTGATTGTGTAACACCCACCTCTACATGTCTACTTTCGGTATTTGGTAACGTCAGTGACATACTATTGCCCCTGAGAGATGACGACCCTACCGCCCACCCATACATAAGTTACCATCCCCTTCCCACATAAATTTGAACGAAATAAGAAAATAATTTTTTCATGATTGGATATATTTTCATACAAAAACGACCTATAAAACTTATAAACTTTATTTTTCTAATAATTATTTATTTGTAAGAGTTTTACAATCATTGTTGTTTCAAGTTGGGTTATTTAGATCTTTCCTTCTTAGTGGGCAATACATTTTGAAAGAAATTTTCCTTGCGTTCACCACTTTGTATCCTTAAAATGCTGACAATAACAATCTTAAATAAACTTACACACATGGTTTTACCCTTTTGAAACCATCTTATAGTACAAAAGTAAACAAAGGTAAACAAAAAAAATACCAGTATATCTTAAAGATTTTAAAGTTCTTAAAGTTTTTTTATTTAAAGCAGTGACAGTGAAATGGCTACATTTGTAATAATCATAAATCTTGTAAACTAAAATATTTTTTATAGGCTATAGAAAGGGCTTTGAGAACACGTGACTTGATACGGATTTTTTTCAAGAGAATAAGTTTCATAACTCAAAATAGTTTACCCTGTAGAGCGTTATTTAGGAACAAGTACATTTATTCAATTCAAGCAAAACTCTAAAACTTCAGTGTTCAAGCGATGAGGCACTGTCATGCTAAACATGTAAAAATAACAAAACCCGGCTTGAAGTATAAAATACAATAGAAAATGGAAAATAATTGCTGAGGCAATACAATGTAAAAAGCACTGTTTACAACGAAAACACACTAATGCGGCAACGCACGATGAAACAGAGTATATGAATTTCAAGTAACTTATTATTATGAAATGAACTATATGTACTTACCTTAGTAGGCCTATTTATTTATATTGTTTCAAGAAAATGTAATTAAAATATTTGAAAAAATTAAAAATATTGCGTAACTTACGATGTATTGGAAATACGTCTCCAAAATGGATAAATATTATACATGTATTCGTGTTATATGAAAGGGCTAAATATTACACTTTGCTCTTGTGAAAATTGACCATAAGAAAGGGCTAAATATTACACTTTTCTCGAGTGAAGATAAACTATGTCAAAGGGATGAATATTACACATATATTCGTGTTAAAATTGACTATATGAAAGAGAAATATTACATTTGTGCTCGAGTAAAGACTGACAATATTAAAGGGCTAAATATTACACTTTTCTCGAGTGAAGGTAAACTATGTCAAAGGGATGAATATTACACATATATTCTTGTTAAAATTGAATATATGAAAGAGCTAAATATTACATTTGTGCTCGAGTGTAGTTTGACAATATTAAAGGGCTAAATATTACACTTTTCTCGAGCGAATATTGACCATATTTTAAAATTAATGTAAGCCTACTGGTATAAAGTAGAAAAAGTATGTAGGAATTTTATTTTTATGATACGACTTGAATTGAACAGAAAAATGCTTTTCAACTATTGAGCAAAATAATATGTTTATTTTACATAGACAATATATGATCACAGACCTCCAAAGTTTTTCTTAACAGTATAAAGGCCTATAAAAGAACAATTGGAAATACAAGAAAGAATAAAATAAAATAAATACATGGCTTTAATTTATTCGTCTTGTATTTACACGACTTTAATTAAAAAATAAAATGCTTTTCAGCTATTAAGCATAATAATATTTTTATTTTACATAGACAATATATTCACAGGTCTCCAAAGTTTTTCTTAACATTATAAAGGCCTATAAAAGAATTATTCATTCATTATTCATCTCTAAGTCGCCGATCGTAGAGATATGGGCGAATATGAGGAATGAATGAGTGTGATGAGTGTAGATGAACGAGTGTAGTCATTGTTACTATCTGAGTTCCACTTAGCTCAGAAAGGACTATTTATTAATAGCCCAATAGCCAGGGCAACTATGGGACCTACAGCTTTACGTGGAATCCGAACCACGTAGTGTTGGTCTGATTTTCAGCTAACTGACAAGTCTGACACTCAGTTCTCTTCCCTACACAACATCCGAACCTTGACTACCATTCAACCCGGACACTCCAGACTTCTCTAGTAGTGTGTACGTTGATGACAACCATTGAGCGGACGCCGCGTCGGTATTAAGAGAACCGAGTATGGAGCCTATCGCCTACAATCTCCCAAACATTTTGTCCCCAAGTAGCTGGGCTACAGCACTGCACCACCAGTGCCGACATTGGAAATACAATTGGAAATACAAGAAAGAATAAAATAAAATAAATACTCTTGTATTTACACAACTTTAATTAAAAAATAAAATGCTTTCCAACAATTAAGCAAAACAATATTTTTATTTTACATAGACAATATATTCACAGGCCTCCAAAGTTTTTCTCAACAAGACATAGGCCTATAAAAAACTATTGGAAATACAAGAAAGAATACAATAAAATAAATACTAGGCTTCTATTTTTTCATCTTGTACTTACGTATGTATGTATATATGTGTTTGTAAGCAACGAGGGGTTTTGCGTCAAATCACAAATATAGAACGATACTTTGTCACGTGTATCTCTATAATAGGGTATGAAACTCTCTTGAAATAATCAATTTAAAATAAATTCCTTACTTTGATCTTTAAAGATTTAAATTAGAAGCACTAAATAATTGAAAGCGTGAAACATCATCCTCTGCAAGTTGGCGAGACATTGAGGTTATAAGTTTGAAAGTAATCCAATCACCTGTAACGGAACAACGACTCAGACGAAATTGTAAAATAATCACTTGGTGAAAGTCAGTTGTTTATTATTCATAGAAGTGCCTAGAACGAAATGCACTTTCCTGACAATACAAATACTTGGAATATAATATTTATCGATAATATTTGATAAATCTGATGGATTAGGTGAAAAATTGGATACTTTCTTGTTGATTCTTAAAACTTACTTTGAAACTAGTACTGTAGTCCACATCTTCACACGAGAATTATAATAAATAATATGCTTACTAATATATATAAAATTACGTACAATATTTGTTTTTATAGTCTTAGGTTGTTGTATTTTAAAGTCCCAATTAAAATAAAGGAGTAAATAATTCTTTTATTCAGCTCTTATATTTTAACAGGGTTGTCAATTGGTTGAAACCCCTGATATTTAAAGTAAACATTTAACAAATATGATAATCGTGACGTGCGATAAGGGCCAAGTAAATGAAACAAAACATACATAGTAAAAAATGCTCTTAAATAGAAATGTGCTATATTTAATTAGAAAACTTAATAAAACTGTAAAATGGTAAGTCATATAAAAACACAATGACAAGTATAATATTACAACGCCTAGCAATATTCCCAACCGTAGTCTGCACCTTACTCGTGCTATCGTAGATGTCGCAGGGGAGTAATTCAATTTTCATAAAAGTGTTTGAAGGACCCTACAACGGTCCAACAGAGAACAATAAACATTTGGGAGTCCGCAGGGTTCGTATTGGGTAACATCCTTTCTTTTTTGCCTCGCCAGTAAATACGAACGCTATGAAATAGTGCATATATATTACATGTTGGCTTCTTCCAATTTCACTTTTTATTTATATATCCACATCACCTTTTCCCTCAATGTGTAGTAATATTTTACACTTCCATAAAATAAATATTTTACTACGGGAGCTAAATGTCGGTTACCGTCGTTCAGAGGTCTTCAAATTTGACTATGAAGCCGTCTGGCTCCCTGTGTGGGAGTCTACTATACTATATCTTAACAATATAATGTATCAAACAATGTTGCGTATCAAACAAAGTAAAGTGCTATCCATCATAAAATGTTTACGACTTCCAATCTTACTTTGTTATTTTATTACTGCTAGTAAACTCATATAGATATTTAAAAAGGAAATTACTATGTCAATATTAACCACATGTTGTTGGTGGAATTTTTCAGACTTCGTTAACATTTTGTCTTATCATTAGTTATAATCAAACTATAGGTTTACAGACGTTTACCTCTTAGATTTATGAAAATAATACTTAGAACGATCTAAAAATATCTTTATACTAGCTGTACCCGCCCGCTTCACCGGTCATAATATTGAGTTTTTATTGTATCATTGAAATGTGCAGCAACCTTTCAGTTTACACAGTATCCAATTTACAAAAGCTGATGTTATGTATAGTTTACTAATGTACTCAATTACTTTTAATTTTAAAAGTTTAACCTACCACAATTTTATTCTATTTGTTTTTATTTAACAGCTGTTAATCAAATAAATCAATCAATTAATATAGCTTCACAACAAGCACGTGAGTAGGTGACTATTCAGGAATAGTGCACCATTCAAAGACTTTTTTGGTGCACTATTTCTGAATAGTCACCTACTCACGTGCTTGTAAATATGCCATCTTTTTTACTAATTGTTATATTGACAACAATCTTTACAACAGATTGTAAAATAAAACAGTTATTAAAAAAAAAAAAAAAAAAAAAAGAAAAGAAATCAAAATATAAAAATATAAACAGTTTAAAAAAATTAACACATGGTTTAATTTAATTTTGACATATTTAAAACCCACAGCTGATATTCTTTTTATATTTGACTTATTATACCTTCAAGCATCCTGCTATTTGATTAACATTGAAACTTTAGAAGTCCAAGGGATGGAGCCCTGAGGAATTAAAGAAACGGGAATAAGACAGAAACCTTCCCTGGGGTATATAGAACAACTTCCCCAAGTTTCATGGCGATCGGCTGGACGGTTTGGTAGCGCATAAAGGATAGACAGACAAACAAACATACATTGGATTTTATAGATATAGATGGGTTTATAATTCAACTATTTCAATATTATCAAGAGTTACTTAATAAAAAGTTTGTGACGTCAGTTGTGATTGGCCTGCACCCTGTCGGATGCACAGAGAACCCTTATCAGGGAGATACAACTATTGTAGTTAACTGATTGGTCGACGTGACACACTCAGTAAAACGACCTCAATGTGCTTAATTAAAAACAGGACGCACTTTCAAGAGTCAAACTTTATTTTCAGAATATTTAATTAATATTTTGCGAATATACAGAAAAATGCTTTTACCATCTAACTCAGGCTTCTTCTTTATTAGAAATTCTTATTCTTCATTATTTTTTCTTCATTCTTTATTCTCTATTAGAAATTCGTTTTATACCTATTCAGAATATGTTGTATTCTTAGTTGCATTACGTTTTTTGTACGCTTTTCTACATAACTTGCAGCAAACAGTTATATATAAATTAGATACGAAACTCTTCGATTTAAACATTTACCATTTATTTAAAAATTTGTTATTTTAACGTTGAAATCTAACGTTTCGCTTGAAATGGAACACGTCCTAAAACGTTTAATTTTAGATTACGTTTTATGGGTCAAGATTGTACATTATTGTTTACAAGATCATTCTCGTCTAATTCAGAATTGTTTAAAAAGAAGAAAATAATATTGACTTTACGAATTTATTTTATGAATATAAACCTTTAGTTACATTTTGAGATAAATAATTTAGATGATTGAAATAATTCAGTTAGTTTTGCTTGGTTTATATACATCGACATACATCCTGGTTTTCGGTCCATACATTACATTGTTACATGTTTTATTTCACTGCTAAAATGTTCAAGAGAAAGGCAAGCTATACTTAGCTTAAACTGTACTGTGAGAAAATTAGAAAATTTAATTTCAAAATATAATTGTGATAAACTGTACATTACTTTGTGGATAGAGGGGAGTATATTACTTTAGCAAGGTTCAACATCGTGCTGTGAAATTGTTTCCTCATAATCCCAAGAAAGTACATAGTTAACTGTCATAAGACCTCTAATTACATAGAGCAGATATGCTTAAGCGATTAATCGTAGTTTTCTCTTTGAATAAGCAATACTTTAAAGAAGTACAAAGCTAATTTATATTAATCTAACTCCCATCTAAACATTTAGTCTATTCCAGATGATCAACTTATATTCAGCCAAAATTTTAATTAAATTTATTTTAAGTTCAATGTAACGTTTCTTTTTTAATAATAAGATAAATACATCGTGAAAAAAAAGGTTGGAACCTCTATTAAGTGAATTCTCTGAAACTCCAACTAAACTCTCTATAAGTTTTATTTTGTAACAATGCTATTACAAATAAAACAACCAACAATATGAGACAGCAAATTGTAAACTTAATGAACCCTGCAGTTCTCGCGTGGGGTGATTATGTCCTGAGGTGTGTAGTTTTGTGTTTAAATTAAAACCTGTTGGAGGTAATGCTACAAATGTGTCAGTTCCTCTCTAGCAGTGTCGTACGAGTCACACTACAGTATTTGCTGTTGTCTTCACTATCGTTCAGTTCTCTTTTATTTCGTTTGTTGTCATTGAGGTCACATTTACCCTACGGGAGTTATTATGTTACCGAAATATTAGTATTGTTTTTAGTCTACAAAGAATTATTTTTGTTTGTGAATGCGTATATTCGTTATATGGTTATTGTATTGTATGGTCTATTTAGCAAATCATAATACTTTCCTAAACTAAGGGAAGGATTAGTTAGGGGACGTATTATGTGAGTCCTCTGTCCTCTCAGCTGACAGAAAGACATTTCTATGAGAAACCTGTTATAAAATATTGTGCATAGAACGTATAAAATATATTCTCAAAACTATTACTTATGTAATGTCAGAGAGCAGTCGGGTAAGAAATTGATTATTATTTTAACCAGTTGACATTATTTTTTTTAACTATCCATCAGGAAAAAATAATAATTTAAAACAATCAGTTTATACTGTTCAATTATTACATGGTTTAATTTTATTAGTATTTCTTATGCTTATTAACGTTATAATAAAAAAAGCATTATGTAGTGAGATAGAAAATATAGAAAACAAGAATTTTTTTCATTTGTCTTTAAGAAAATTACTATACATAAATAATATTGTAAAATATGAAAACAATTAAAATATGTTAGTTTTACTAAATTGTATTTAATTAATTTGTTAAAATTATTGAAGTAAAAAAACCCCTTATTGACTTCACGTGAGTATTAATGTCTCCATGGCCCAAGCGAGTACTTCACAGTCAATAGTTAAAATTAATACAAAAAACGTGCATAGTAAAAAAGGCATATTCTTACTAAAATACTGGCATTTTTTTTTTTTTATAATAGGGCTGCATTTTTGACTGAGTGAACTTTTTGAAGTCGAATTTGCGGCATTGCATTTTAAAACCAAATACCTTTAAATTGAAGTGCTACTCGACGTATCCTTACATTTAAAATTGTCACGACTTCCTCCACGGTACGTCCCCCCGTTAGGCGAAATAACTGAAAAATGTGTCATAACATACCAAACAATTCCAATGACGGAACACTATAGTGTCATAGTTCTGCGTTTACTGATAACACGTTAAAGCCTTATAGCTTTAATAAAGCAAAACTTGAAATGGCTGCCATTTTTTGACTGAGTAAACTTTTTGAAGTCGTATGTGTGGCATTGTATTTTAAAGCCAGAGACCATTAAAATGAGGTGCTACTCGGCTTAGGCTTACATTTAAATTTGTCATGACTTCCTCCACGGGACGTTCCTCCGTAAGGCGAAATGACTGAAAAACGTGTCTTAACGTAGGAAACAATATCAATGACGAAACTCTTAAGTTTTGTGTTCCTACATTTACTAATAAAGGAACTATAACGAAGTTAGAAGACTTCTGGGACACCCGGTGTATAGACATCAACAGACACAAACGAAAGAAAAGTATAATTTAAATTGCTGTCGTAGGATAGTCGCCTTGAAACTGTGACCTTGAACAGAAAGTGCCAATGTTATCGCAAGATAACGGCGTCAAGCAACATCTTGACGGAAGTCACCCGTGAACCGTTGGTCCCCAGGTTAAGTGTTAGCCAGGTGATTTTACAAGGTGAAGTACGACTTCACCTGGTAAAATAAGACACTCTTTAACTTTGAACTTTAGTGTAAGCTTTTAGGATAATGGTCGGGATAACTGACATTTTCCAAAATATAATTTAATGCTATACCAAATAACCCATTAGAGTTATTTGTAAAATGCAATAAAATCCTTATGTAGTGAAAAAATAGTCAACTAGGCAAAGGAAACAAATAGTTTACAGCTCTTATCATAGTTAAATCAATGACAGTAAAATGTTCATATGATTTTCGAGTAAATCGAGTATACAAAGTTTAAAAGAATACTTCCAATAAAATTGTAAGAATGGCTATACACCTGTACGTATATGAGGTTGGTCAATACTATTGTACAAATATGGTGGAGGTGGCTCAACATCACTGTACGTGAGAAGGTAGGTGTCAACTAGGAATACTCAACGTATATGAGTGGTTGGGACATTACCCCTTAGTGTATGTGTGAGTGGGGGGGGGGGTTCAAACCACTGTATGTGTAAAGGGAGGGTGTATCATTGGCACTGTACGTGAGTAGGTAGGTGTGGGGGAGGGGACCAATATCACTCAACGTATATGGGTTGGGTCATTACCACTGGGGGGTTAAAACCACTGTATGTGTAAAGGGAGGGTGTATCATTGGCACTGTACGTGAGTAGGTAGGTGTGGGGGAGGGGACCAATATCACTCAACGTATATGGGTTGGGTCATTACCACTGTAAGTGAATGGGTAACCACCATTGTACGTGGATAGGAAGTTGGGTCCGAGGGTCAATAATACAAGTATACAAGTTGGTTTCTCACTACTGCTTGACTTGGCTATCCCAGAGGAATAGAGCCTACATATATGAGGCAAGGCGTAAAATAAGGTTATTTATTATGTATCCTGGGCCTGCTTCCTTTGCCTTTCTTTTGTTAGGAGTGTGTATTCACTTGTTAGGAGTGTGAAAAGTATGTTGAACCAATATGACTAAGAGTGAATTGTGCTATCAGAAATAGTTAATTTATGTACTAGCCATATATTATTGAAAATCTAATTTATAATATATGGGGTAAATATATACTCATCGATCAGGAATAAACATAGCAATTCTTGAGAGAAAACTGAAAAGACGTTTTTCCTCTTGCAAAAAGTAGATAAGCTGCAGGGTTATGGGCTTTAGGAAACTATCAATAGGTCTTGATTGGTTAGTGTGAGCGGTTTGAGCAAAACCCAATTGATAAACTAAAAGAATCTAATGGAAAATCGTATCTTTACCCAATTAGTAGGGTCCAAATTAGAAAGTACACGACATCTCAGAATGTAATTGGTCGTAGAAGTATTTCAGTAGTTTTACGCTACCAATTGAGCTGTCATCTATTAATTCTGATTAATAGGCTGCAGAAAGTTATAAGACAATCTGTTTAACTGTTGCTGTATTCTTTACATTATTTCCTATTGCAAGACACTCTCACCCACGCAACACATTCACTTACTTCAGTAATTACTCTCTCACCCACGTACAATGAATGTTATTAATCAACCCACCCACCCACACACGTACGTTGATAATGACCCTCTACATCTCATACATGTACATTGGTAATGGACCCTCCCTCCCACCCTTACAAGTGCGGTGTTATTGACACTCTCACCCACCCTACATATCACCGTATAGTAGTCATTTCTCCTATCCATACACAATCACGTTCAGTGAATTGTATAGACCTACCCAACCACCTATATATTGGTAATGTTCCTCCCACAACCCATACTCACACTCACACATGGATGATGACCCTCCCGACCACCCACAACGTACGTTGGTATTGACCTTTCCACCACCCATGGTGGTAATGACTGTCCCACCCAACCATAAACGTAAGATGGTGACCCAATATATCTCCAGCAATTAAAATTGGATGCTTATTAAATCATAAATGTCGTATCGCCCTCTTATGGCTCAGTCTTAACTCAAGTTGTATATTTAATTGATAAGTAACGATTATCATAAATAATATCATACGAGATTATAAATACAATATGCGAATAAAATACAGAAATACCAAACATCTGTACTACAGAAAATAAAATAAATGTATTGGTTAGTGAAGAGCTGCCTAAGGCTTGCGTTCCATTAGGGATCAATGGCGACACTTAGCCAACAGAATCGGCTCTGATTGGCTTGAATAGTTCGATCCTCTATCTCTTTCACTCAATTCATTAGCAATACATATCTGATTCAAGTTGAATGCCAGAGTAATATCATTATCAAAATGAAATAAACATTTAAATTAGAAATGTATTAAGTACATAAAATAGTGTATCCTACTTTATAGCTTATATACTTAAGTATCTTTATGTATTGTGTAAATTAACATAACAATATCGATGTAACATACTGTCTTTTTATTAATTTTTAAATCAAGTGTTTTAGTTCAAATTTGGCGTAAGTAATTGAAGAACACAAAAGCAGCGCTTATAGACGAACTATGTCATTTTAAACTGGCTGTAAAATAGTGTAAATGTGTAGAAATAAATCGTGTTTACATTAATTGAAAATTATGGTTTTATGAAACTATTGGAGATGTTCAAACTGTGATAAATTAAATTTTTCACAATGTTTTGCATCTAGAGAAGATATGAGAATTTAAAAGTTTCAGATTCCTTATGCAGCTTACGAAAAGTTTCTAAGAAAGTAAAATTTTCTTAAATTAAATCTAGTTTTATTTATTAAATCACAAATATGATTTTTCCAGGACATTTTTGCTGTCTAAAGTTAACCCTAAATATTTAAAGGTGGGGACTTGCTCAACAGCACTACAGCCACATGACTCACCTTTACAATCAAATTTATGATAAACTATAGGGTTTGCTAATCTAAAGCCGGTCATGTTAAAGTTGACAAATTTAGTTTTTTTACATTAACATGCATTTTATTCTTGAAGCACCACGACTGCAAAATGTTCAAATCATCGTTAATACTCATTTGGAGATTTAATTAATTTTTGTTGGAGGATACAAGTGCAATGTCATCGGCAAACGCACTAACTGAACACGTGAAATGTTGATCTAACAGGTCGTTAATAAAAATTAAAAATAGATTTGCAGAGAGCACGGAGCCCTGAGGGACTCCGGCTCTTACTAATAATGAAGTGCTTAATTGATTATGAATTTTAACTGATTGGGTCCGTCCTACAAGAAAGCTTTCAAACCATTTCAACGCAACGCCTCTTACACCGGCACTTTCCATTTTATTAAGTGAATTATTATGATTCACAAGGTCAAATGCTTTTTTAAAGTCAACAAATACTGCAGTCGTTTTTCTGTTATTATTTATGTATTCATATATTAAGCTTGAAAAGTTTATTAACGCAACTTCTGTAGATTTATTTTTTTGTGAAACCAAACTGGGATTTATTCTGGAAGTTTATAGAACTCAGGTAATTTACTAATCTAACTTTCATACATTTCTCCATTATTTTAGAAAAAACAAATAACAAGCTAATAAATACAAACACACATGCACGGATTTTTTATCGATAAAACTGTAAACTTAATAGTGTAAAGAAAATATTTAAAATTCCAGAACTTTTTTCGTTCCAACAAGAATATAAATCATTAAAAATTATAGTAAAAATTAAAAAATGCAACTGTCATAATGTAAAATTAATGGACGAAAAAAATAGTGTTTGAAATTTTCGTAGGCCTTATTAGTTTTTTAGTAAACAACCTTCAAACTCGGGTACACGTAATAACTGCGCCGACAGTACGTGAGCTGTTTATGTACGTGCATGTTTCCAATAACACTACGATATTAATATAACAAGCATAATAAATAATGCCTGAAAAATAGATGAATAAAGAATAATAGGAATGATAAAAAAGTATTTCACTTTATAAATATTATATTTTGTAGATAAAGTGTTACCGTAAAACATTTAGAAAATGGGATTAGTCAAACAGTGTGTATTCCCAGCCAATCAGTTGTCGCAATACTTCGCTTGGAGGCCATATTTAAAAACTTAGGTATGTCACAATTAACTATGTTTTGTAATCTTATCTTCAATACTTTAAAAATAGTTAAATAATCTTTTAGATTATGGCCAAATATTTTTCGTATAGCAACAATTTTTATGGTGAAGAAATAGAAATCCGATGCCTGGCTATTAGCTCCGTGTTGATAGTTTCGGTTCAGTTAAAATGTCGTTTAAATTGTTGTAGATTATAAACTTATATAAATATTTTCTCATAATTGAAAAGTATTAAAGCGAAGGGCGTATCTTATTTTAATAGTTTAATATGATAAAAGTCGCGCGTTCATTTGCCGCTCCAGGGAGCGGTGAAGTGGTGGTTTTGCAGCACAGTTCCTGTGGTGACGACCTGTCACCATAACTTCCGGTGGGAAATAAACTTCCTGTGTCTGGTGGGCACCAGATTATATGATATTGTTCTACTTCTATGTACGAAAGTGGTTTATTCTCAATTATTTAGAAGAGTTTTGTTTAACGAAATAGAATACATGTGAGGAAAGCTTTATTGGTTAAAACAACGGTTATTGAAAGTTGTAACTGAAATACAGTAGCATTCAGGCCTATCTATATAAATTACCGATGTAATAACATTCAGGCATGTATAAATTAACGTTGTGATCGCATTCAGGCCAATATCAGTTACCGATGTAATCACATTCAGGCCTATATCAGTTACTGTTGTAATAGCATTCAGGCATGTATAAATTACCGATGTAATAACATTCAGGCATGTATAAATTAACGTTGTGATCGCATTCAGGCCTATATCAGTTACCGATGTAATCACATTCAGGCCTATATAAATTAACGTTGTGATCGCATTCAGGCCTATATCAGTTACCGATGTAATCACATTCAGGCCTATATCTGTTACCGTTGTAATAACATTCAGGCATGTATAAATTACCGATGTAATAACATTCAGGCATATATCAATTACCGATGTAATAGCATTCAGGCATATATCAATTACCGATGTAATAACATTCAGGCCTATATCAGTTACCGATGTAATAACATTCAGGCATGTATAAATTACCGATGTAATAACATTCAGGCATATATCAATTACCGATGTAATAACATTCAGGCCTATATAAAGTAACGTTGTGATCGCATTCAGGCCTATATCAGTTACCGATGTAATAACATTCAGGCATGTATAAATTACCGATGTAATAACATTCAGGCATATATAAATTAACGTTGTGATCGCATTCAGGCCTATATCAGTTACCGATGTAATAACATTCAGGCATGTATAAATTACCGATGTAATCACATTCAGGCCTATATTTTTATTTATTTATTTATTATTATTTATTATTATTTATTATTATTATAAACGGTTAACACCATTATACAAATGAATATATTCAAGGATGGCTTAATGGTAAACTTAACCTCATATGTGCCAGTAAATGTCCACTTAAAGTTAAAAGATATACGAGTATATTACAAATTATAACAAAGAAGATAATACAAGAACACATATGACCAACGAAATATAAATATCTAGAATAAATCAAATTACAATAATAACAACGTAATATAAACATAATTAGGTAAACAAAGTAACCACATTCATGTAAATATATGTAAGTATATGTAAATGGTAAACAATCAAACAAAACTTCAATTTACAACAACAACTATACATTAAGATCTGGAAAGAGGCGAAGCATAACATACTAATACAACTAAGTAACCAGCAAGGCATAACTCAATAATAATAAGGTAATTATAATAAGACAATTTGTGTAACATCACTACTACCCAGTGTACTACCTAACAAAGAAGATTATTAGTTACCGATGTCCGATGTAATAACATTCAGGCATATATAAATTAACGTTGTGATCGCATTCAGGCCTATATCAGTTACCGATGTAATAACATTCAGGCATGTATAAATTACCGATGTAATAGCATTCAGGCATATATAAATTAACGTTGTGATCGCATTCAGGCCTATATCAGTTACCGATGTAACAACATTCAGGCATGTATAAATTACCGATGTAATCACATTCAGGCCTATATTAGTTACCGATGTCCGATGTAATAACATTCAGGCATGTATAAATTACCGATGTAATTACATTCAGGCCTATATCAGTTACCGATGTAATAACATTCAGGCCTATATCAGTTACCGATGTAATAACATTCAGGCATATATAAATTAACGTTGTGATCGCATTCAGGCCTATATCAGATACCGATGTAATAACATTCAGGCATGTATAAATTACCGATGTAATAACATTCAGGCATATATCAATTACCGATGTAATAGCATTCAGGCATATATCAATTACCGATGTAATAACATTCAGGCCTATATCAGTTACCGATGTAATAACATTCAGGCATGTATAAATTACCGATGTAATAACATTCAGGCATATATCATTTACCAATGTAATAGCATTCATGCATATATCAATTACCGATGTAATAACATTCAGGCCTATATAAATTAACGTTGTGATCGCATTCAGGCCTATATCAGTTACCTGATGTAATAACATTCAGGCATGTATAAATTACCGATGTAATCACATTCAGGCCTATATCAGTTACCGATGTAATAACATTCAGGCCTATATCAGTTACCGATGTAATAACATTCAGGCATGTATAAATTACCGATGTAATCACATTCAGGCCTATATCAGTTACCGATGTAATCACATTCAGGCCTATATAAATTAACGTTGTGATCGCATTCAGGCCTATATCAGTTAGCGATGTAATCACATTCAGGCCTATATCTGTTACCGTTGTAATAACATTCAGGCATGTATAAATTACCGATGTAATAACATTCAGGCATATATCAATTACCGATGTAATAGCATTCAGGCATATATCAATTACCGATGTAATAACAATCAGGCCTATATCAGTTACCGATGTAATAACATTCAGGCATGTATAAATTACCGATGTAATAACATTCAGGCATATATCAATTACCGATGTAATAGCATTCAGGCATATATCAATTACCGATGTAATAACATTCAGGCCTATATAAAGTAACGTTGTGATCGCATTCAGGCCCATATCAGTTACCGATGTAATAACATTCAGGCATGTATAAATTACCGATGTAATAACATTCAGGCATATATAAATTAACGTTGTGATCGCATTCAGGCCTATATCAGTTACCGATGTAATAACATTCAGGCATGTATAAATTACCGATGTAATCACATTCAGGCCTATATTAGTTACCGATGTCCGATGTAATAACATTCAGGCATATATAAATTAACGTTGTGATCGCATTCAGGCCTATATCAGTTACCGATGTAATAACATTCAGGCATGTATAAATTACCGATGTAATAGCATTCAGGCATATATAAATTAACGTTGTGATCGCATTCAGGCCTATATCAGTTACCGATGTAATAACATTCAGGCATGTATAAATTACCGATGTAATCACATTCAGGCCTATATTAGTTACCGATGTCCGATGTAATAACATTCAGGCATGTATAAATTACCGATGTAATTACATTCAGGCCTATATCAGTTACCGATGTAATAACATTCAGGCCTATATCAGTTACCGATGTAATAACATTCAGGCATGTATAAATTACCGATGTAATAACATTCAGGCATATATCATTTACCAATGTAATAGCATTCATGCATATATCAATTACCGATGTAATAACATTCAGGCCTATATAAATTAACGTTGTGATCGCATTCAGGCCTATATCAGTTACCTGATGTAATAACATTCAGGCATGTATAAATTACCGATGTAATCACATTCAGGCCTATATCAGTTACCGATGTAATAACATTCAGGCCTATATCAGTTACCGATGTAATAACATTCAGGCATGTATAAATTACCGATGTAATCACATTCAGGCCTATATTAGTTACCGATGTCCGATGTAATAACATTCAGGCATGTATAAATTACCGATGTAATTACATTCAGGCCTATATCAGTTACCGATGTAATAACATTCAGGCCTATATCAGTTACCGATGTAATAACATTCAGGCATGTATAAATTACCGATGTAATAACATTCAGGCATATATCATTTACCAATGTAATAGCATTCATGCATATATCAATTACCGATGTAATAACATTCAGGCCTATATAAATTAACGTTGTGATCGCATTCAGGCCTATATCAGTTACCTGATGTAATAACATTCAGGCATGTATAAATTACCGATGTAATCACATTCAGGCCTATATCAGTTACCGATGTAATAACATTCAGGCCTATATCAGTTACCGATGTAATAACATTCAGGCATGTATAAATTACCGATGTAATCACATTCAGGCCTATATCAGTTACCGATGTAATAACATTCAGGCCTATATCAATTACCGATGTAATAGCATTCAGGTATATATATATCAGTTACCGATGTAATAACATTCAGGCCTATATCAGTTACCGATGTAATAACATTCAGGCCTATATCAGTTACCAATGTAATAACATTCAGGCATATATCAATTACCGTTGTATTCACATTCAAGCCTATATCAATTATTGATGTAATAAATTGGACTTAAGGGTAGATTAACATCCATCACAATCACGAGGTCATCTCGAAATGTCCGAGAATAATACGATTAACATTATGTTTAACGTTACTTAATGTATATATAATAATATAAACTATACAACAAATTATTTTAGATTAATAATATAGAGGATTTCATAATCCAAGTATATCACCATCATATCCTTGTAATGGCTATTAAGAATATTTAAGAAATTATTGAATGTAGGGTTCAATACAGCATTTATACATAAGATGTCACGTTTATGTAATGGAAGTAATACACATCGATTAATAGTTGAGAAACTTGTAATGGTGTTCCAGTTCTCAAGTGACAAAACATTTGACTTTTGATGTTTGTTTTGAAAAAAGGAGAGGCCAATCCTCCTTCTTAACCTTATTCTGCCAATTCCCTATTGACTATTGATTTGTGCGAAGAATCCAAGTCTTTGTATAATGGGTATGAACTTTATTTGAACAACTTAAAAAAACAATTATTACACTAACTATCACAACAAATATGTCATAGAGTTTTATTATGAAAGAATTCACTGCTGTCTATATTTGTTAAGATTAGGGAGATTGGTTGGATTATCATGAAATAAATAAAGTAAATAATATTAGTCCCCAGTTTTTCCTTTATCATATAATTCCTCACTTACGTTACGCGACGGTTGTATTAATCATAACGCCCTTTACTTACAAATTTGTTCTCGTCTCTTTTTTATCAGCAATGTCTACAGAAACTAGTAATTGTTTACCATGGGTCCAAGTGATAATGATAAGTAAGAATAAATTGCCAAGATCGGTTGATTAAATAGTTCTATGCTGGATTTTTATGTAGCATGTTTTTGAAATCTTGTTGTAGAAATATTTTGTACGAAATTAATCATAACAGTAAAAAATGAAACAAATAAACATACATTGTGGTTTTTTTAAACGGCCCCATAAATTTGTCATGTGTCCTAAGCTTCTGTGTGAACTTCGATCAACGAGTTCTACTACTTCAACGATTTATTTAACGATCGTTAAATAAAATACCAAATCAATTTATTCAACTATGATCTACCAACCATCAGCTCAGTTGTAGATTCGAACTTTGGACCTGCGACTCCTAGTCTGAAGGCTTAGCCAAAATGAGCTACCATTGAAATGTAATGGATATGAAGTAAACCCTAATACAAATATCATTGAAAGTGTATTTTATGCAAAAGTAACATTTACAATCATATGTCGTTGTAAAATATCATTAAAACCAAAACCAAAAATCATAATTGTTACCCCGAAAGGTTCGTTTCTTTTAACTTACAATTTGATTTGGAGCCACACAAGTAGTTGCGATTGTTGACAAACAACTGAAATGACAGTTAAAATGAAAAAGAGCAATTATATATTCCCTTTTTTACTAACAAATCTAACAAAAGAAATTCCTCTGAAAAATCTTTACTCTGTTAGAAGTATCAAGTTATGAAATCTAAACAGTGAGAAGAAACCATATTCAAACTCCTTATATAATTTTGTGATAACTTTCCATTCCAGGGGCTAAACTAACACTTTGCTTCACCACCTAAGTTAAAATCAAACTATATTTACCACAAATGTCCTTAACAATATTCTTATTCAATTCAGGTTAAGTGGAAGAAGGGACTTTCTAGTCCCAACTTCGCCTGGTTAAATAAAGCCGTATTTCATTTCATTTCATTTTCAATCCTCAAAAAGGTCGATTAATGATTCTTAAAGTATATGTAAAATACTATATACCAAACTAAACAATGGTATATAGTTTAGTTTGGTTATGGCGCGCTGCTAGCATATCCGGTGGGAAATTAAACGTCATGTTTCTAAAGGTAGACGAAAATAGTCGATCCGATTCAATATTGAAACCAGATGTACAGTTTAGTGTTTCCGTTATCTTTAATATCGCACACGGCAGTGGTTATGGCTCATGCTGCTATCATATCCGGTAGAAAATATGTTCCTACAGGATGACCAAAATAGTCGATCCAATTCTATATTGAAACCGAGTGTACAGTTTAGTGTTTCCGTTATCTTTAATATCGCACACGGCAGTGGTTATGGCTCATGCTGCTATCATATCCGGTATTTATTTATTTATTTTTTTTATTTATTCATAAGACGCCGATCGTCAAGATATGGGCGAATATGGATTTCGAATGAGTGTGATGAGTGTAGATGAGCGAATGTAGTCATTGTTACAAACTAAGGTCGACTATTCCTTAGAAAGTGTCATTAATTAATAGCCCAATGACAAATGAACAGCCTGTGGTTATCAGCTGATCCTTCCCAAAATGTATTATGACTCTGATTGGGATCGGTAGAAAATATGTTCGTATAATGTTAACTAAAGTGTTTATAGTGGGATTACAGAGATAATATACAAACTCACAAAGAAAAAGACAGTAAACATTTGAAGTTAATTTAAACATTTTGATAAAACACAGGAGTTATATATTTAAATACTTACTTGAGTTGTGAACATCAAGTAAGTATTTTAAACAAATCGACAAATTTTTCAATCTAAGCAAATCAATCTATGAAATCTGATTTTAGTGCTTGAATTTGAAATGTATTAATCATTTAGTTTAGGTGCCACTTTTCGTGAATATTTAAATATTCCACTTATTAGCGTCCTATACCAAATTCACACAATCGGTTTTTGGCATCTGGAACGAAATAAAGGAAATCCCTTAGTAATGAAGTTGCAAACTAAAATTCAAATTGATCATGCGGATGGAATATTTTTTTATTTAATTCCTAACTAACCATGGTACAATTTACCATTGAAATTATAAGATATCAGGTTTTACGTTGTTATGCCAGTTAATGTAGTAACCGTATGGTTGAAATTAAGAGTAAAATATGAACCTTAGAAATTTCTTTTGAACGGCACAACTCCATTATAATTAATTTGATATTCCAAAACTGTGATATTTATTTATTTATTTATTTATTTATTTTATTTTCATGCTCCAATACAGGTACTAGACCCAATTACATTGAGGCAGTTCATACATTTATAAATTATTCTTTCTCGTGGGAGGTTTACAGCATAATCACTCAATTAAACCTATGTCTATATAAAGTCTTATCACTAGGCAACAAATATAAATTCTAACAATTAATCAAAACAAACAACGATATAAATATAATAAATAGTACAATGAGAAGAAAAAAATATATATATACAACAATGATCTAGACTGTTAAAGGCACATTTTACATTAAATATATGAAAAAATAGAAGGCAAATAATAAACATTTTTGCGAAAAATAAATTATTTAGTTAATGGGACTTGAAAAACATTAGACATTTATATTTAAAAGCCCTAACTGTATCCAGAAATATGTCTATTTCGATCCGTCTGTATCTATTTCGATATGTCTGTATCGAGCATATCGATCGATATGCTCATTACAGCTACTTAATGATTTTTACACAACAAAATGTTGCCAATTTGGCAAATATTTATCAATATAACCTCTAAAATTTACCAAGTTTTGAATAATTCTGTTGCATAGCTTGTAAATTAATTTATTTTGATTTAACATTTTGATAAACAACAAGAAAATAGCACGTTTAAAGTGCCTATGTAATGACTTAATCTCTAGTAAAGATTGAATAGTTATTTAAACTGTAATTTTTCTGTGTACTTATCATAAAAATTGTGTACTTTTAACATATACAAATAGTAAACTATAAGCGTAATTTGTACAGATAAATATTCCTCCTTTGTACAGATTTTTTACTCCTTGTGGTCCAAAGGAAACTCCTTGTCCCCAGTATGATGGAAAATTGATATTTATTTCAAATGTAGATTTTTAGGCATATTATATGTGTGTAACGTGTTATTGCTTTACCTGTAACTGTTCAATATTTATAATGCCGTCCCCAGAATTTTGGTACTTTTGGTAAATACTTTTGGTATAAATAAATGGTATTTTGGGAATAAATAAATAGTTATTCCCTTTATATAAACTACATAATGTAATATTGTATTCAAGTTGTATTATATATTTGTATTTTAACAGGGATGGAAGAACTTGGGACTACTGATGAAACTTCAAAAGAAGTAAGTAGTATAAATTTTTTAAAAAATATTAGTAAATTTTAATAATGATATAAAATATTTACCTTCACACTATTGTTGTCACATTCCTTTGTTTTCATTCAAATTCATGCGACTATCGCGTTAATTATAATTAACATAAATTATAATAATTGATCTTGTTAGTTATATTTGAATATCTAACTTATAAACCATTGTATAATTACGTTGCACAATCCTTTTGTTACAATAGATAGAGTGTGTACAACAATCACCAGCCACAAGACTGGGTGTGTACTGTCCCTCGACATGGGACTCCGTCCTGTGCTGGCCGTCCACGCAGCCTGGCACGCTCGCAAGCCTGCCCTGTTTCTCCGAGCTCAACGGGATCAAGTACGACACCTCCAGTGAGTAGAAAACATTCTTGTTTTCTATGTCTCATTTTCCCTGTCTATTTTTTATTCTATTTTTTATACCACTGTAGTACCACTGTGCGTGTATGGGTGGGCGGGTGGGTCAATACCACTGTACGTGTATGGGTGGGCGGGTGCGTCAATACCACTGTACGTGTATGAGTGGGTCAGTACCACTGTGCGTGTATGGGTGGGCGGGTGAGTCAATACCACTGTACGTGTATGAGTGGACGGGTGGGTCAATACCACTGTACCTGTACGGGTGGGCGTGTGGGTCAATACCACAGTACGTGTATGGGTGGGCGTGTGGGTCAATACCACTTTACGTTTATGAGTGGACGTCCCTTGTAATTTTGTAAAACATTGTAATTTTGTAAAACTGGAGAAAATCTGACAGTGTTCTGACTGCATAACTATGCTAACTGTTGGTGACATAAGAGATGAGTGACAGAATATATGTTTAGAGGAAGGTACTGAGGTTAATAAGACAATTTTAATATTCTAAATTAAGCATGCCACTTTCAAAAATATTGCAATATGCAGGAATATTAGTTTTTATTTTCTTATCGGGAAAGACTCTGTGTTTACCAAAACATATGATTGTTAAAATGCATAAAGATTCAGTTATGGACACAAGGGTTTTGGCTTTATTGACCGATTAATTTAATTGGTTCCATTGAAGCCCAATCAGCAATACCACGTGGTTCGGAGTCCACGAATAGCTGCTTACGTAATTAACCTGCTTTAATTGACGATTAATAAATGGGTATCTCTATAGACAATTTGACCGTAGTAAGTAACAAAGACCACAATTGTTTATTAACCCATCATACTTGATGATTGGCTTGTTGATGGATATTAAAAAAATGAATTTAGTATAAAAAAATAAACTGCGCGATGACTTATTTTTTAGAAAATGCTACTCGATGGTGCCACATAAGCGGAGAGTGGGACAACTACACAAACTACACGTCATGTCTTGGCCAGCAGACCTTGACCGACCTGTCTCAAGATGCCTCCAGATGGATGTCTCAAGATGGGTTGGAGGTAGCCACCACTCTGTATGCCGTAGGCTACACGGTCTCACTCTTGGCTCTGGCTGTCGCCGTCTGCATTTTTGTTGTTTTTCAGTAAGTGGTTTTAGTTTGTATTGCAATAAGATTACAAGAAAAAAGTCCTTCATGTCTCCCTCCGGCAATGCTGTTTATATGGATCAAAAAGACCTCATAATGTAAGTCGAGGGAGATGACGACAATTGTAGACAATACCCAAATAGAAGTAGGAAACCACGTTGACCATTTAACAATCATTATTACTTCCTTTTCTTTAGTAAAATCCTTAGCGTCATACCCGTTCTAGATATATTGCATCCACTTTGTTACGTTTTTTTAAAGACTACTAACAAAAAACTGTAAGGCTAAGCAAGAGTACACGTAATTTATGACAAGCATATTTTTCGATTATTGTAATTTTAGGAATGGTTTTAATAATAATAAAAATATTTGTCAAATGACAATATACTTTAACATTTCTGTTTATTACTAAACTAACTTTCAATTTGTAAAGCCTAAACGTTAAAAAAAATGAATATTCCGGTTTATCGGCGCAAAAGTTATGTGCACCCGAGTTTGGCCTACGAAATGTCTATTCATACCACTGTTTTCCTAGTTTAATTTTACGTTATTAGATATCTCTAAATTGTATTACAAGCTTTAATAATTTTCATCCTAGTTGGAACAAGAAAAATACCGGAATTTTAACTATTTTTCACTGTACATCATATTTACATCGTTATTACCCAAAAATCCATTAATGTGTCGCATTTATGATTTAATACCTTGTTGTTAGGAATGTATTCTATAAGTTTGATAATTTTAGAATTTAAACTCTACGTTAAAAAGTTTTGATCTTACGTAAAGTGGTTTTATATTAATTTAAATCCATTTAAATTTAGCAATTTAAAGTTGATCTAATTCGATTTTAATTCACCACATTTACTTACACATATGAAAGTTATGTATCGTGAATATACATGTCATAAGGATTACAACAAGACCAAGTACCTTATTTTACTACATCTAGAAGCCAAGAAAACAATGTTTCAGGGAGTGATGAGAACTTTTTCACGTAAAGTGGAAATTATAAAATTCATTTAACTTATAGAAAACATTTATATCAACCACGCATTAAATTATAAATGCGATTCATTAACGGGTTTTGGGGTAATAACGATGTAAATATGATGTACAATGAAAATTAGTTAAAATTCCTGTACTTTTCCTGTTCCAACTAGGATGAAAATTATTAAAACTTGTAATAAAATTTACAAATTCATATGTAATAACGTAAAATTAAACTAGGAAAACAGTGGCATTCTTACATCGCTCAGGTTCCTTAGATAACGACCCTCAAACTCGGGTGCACAAAATTTCTGCACTGATAGTAGCTCAATTATCAAATTGATCAATTCTTTAACTTATGACATCAAATATAAATATAGTGAACCATTCCTTTTCTAAAAGAAGGCTTGGAAAATATTAACTATAACACGAACGAAAGTCAGATAAACTCAATACCTGTTATAAATGCTGTCACCCGAGGTGACGCCATAACCAAGTTACAAGTGTGTGCCCAACCAGCGCCGCTCTGACATAAGCTCATATCACGGGATTTAATTACACGGCTACACGTCTACACTATTGACGCGTAAATCAGTATGTTGATGTGCTGAGTCTAATTTTGTGCTTCATTGAGTTACATTTAGTCAGTCCATTTGTGATAAGTACGTTAAGTAGTTCACTTAAATTAATATTCTGTCACAAGGTAGTTGGTGTACTTCCATTTACTTATCACTTATCAGCAACGGCCTGTACACAAACAGTTCATTATAACATAATATATTTAAGTCCGAACACATTCTTTATATTTTATAACCAGCCCACTCACCCATAAATGTAAGTGGTACCCATACATGTACAGGTGTACTGACTCCCTTTCCAACCCAAACGTATTATGGGTACTGAACGTGTATGGGGGACCCAATACCACTGTACGAGTACGGGTGGGCCATTACCACTGCACGAGTATGGGTGGGCCACTACCACTGTACGTGTATGGGTGGGCCACTACC
Organism: Stictocephala bisonia; assembly: GCA_035578905.1. Lineage (NCBI taxonomy): Eukaryota > Metazoa > Arthropoda > Insecta > Hemiptera > Membracidae > Stictocephala > Stictocephala bisonia. The sequence continues at coordinate 1,784,303 of JAQJVL010000144.1, forward strand.
ACTGTACGTGTATGGGTGGCCCACTACCACTGTACGAGTATGGGTGGGCCACTACCACTGTACGTGTATGGGTGGCCCACTACCACTGTACGTGTATGGGTGGCGCACTACCACTGTACGTGTATGGGTGGCCTACTACCACTGTACGAGTATAGGTGGGCCACTACCACTGTACGTGTATGGGTGGCCCACTACTACTGTACGAGTATGGGTGGGCCACTACCACTGTACGTGTATGGGTGGGTGGGTCTGTACCACTGTACTTGTATGGGTGGGTCAGTACCACTGTATGCGTATAAGTGGGTGGGTCAGTACTATTGTACGTGAATGGGTGGGCCACTACCACTGTACGTGTATGGGTGGGTCAGTACCACTGTACGCGTATGAGTGGGTGGGTCAGTACTACTGTACCTGTATGGGTAGGTGAGTCAGTACTACTGTATGTATGGGTGGGTGGGTCAGTACTACTGTACGCGTATGAGTGGGTGGGTCAATAGTCAATACCACTGTACATGTATAGGTGGTCCCTACCCATACAATACCCTGTACATTGGGCTAGAGTGTGGGTCATATGAATAGCTTCAATTCTTACATTATTTTTTCTTAGTATCGAAAGGGCAAATCCTGTAATACAGAAAATGTATAAATATATGAATTATTTAGTTGTCTCGTTTCTGTGTTAAAGTGAAAGCCGAAATACTTGTCAGTTATGTACAGTTTCGTATTATCCTAACAGCCTTACCTTTATATATGTGACACGGTTTGAAGGGGACAGGAGTAAATATGTCATAAACATTTATATTTTGGAAAAAAAATAGTCTTAAGACAAAATATTTACTCAGCCTTGACTAACATCAAAGACTATGTAACAAGTAATAATTAATTACTATATAATTTTAATAAAACTACTCTGGAGCAATTTTCTCGAAACAAACATAAATTTACACATATGAATATTTAAACAAACAAACAGAATAAAAATCAAGATTACAATTTTTTGTACATTATTTTTTGATAGCAATTTAAATTGGGCTCCTCATGTTGGCAACATATGTAAAAGAGTCAGCCATGGTGTATTTGTTTTAAGAAGATTAAGCTACTTTTGTAAAATACAAATCCTAAAACTTGTTTGCTATATATATATATATATATACATCCCATATACAAGATGGAATTTTCAATTTACGTAGTTGAACAATAATAATATCAATAAAATAAAATATTAAAAATACAGAAACCTGCTTTCAGAACAATGCTTAAAATTAATAATCTACAGAGCCAGAAAAAAATATCTTGTAAGAAATATTTTATAGATATGGCTACTTTAACAGTCTACGAAATTTACGTTTTTGAAACCATTGTTTAAATGGCCAAGTATGATGCTAAGAAATGAAAATGTAATAATTTATAATCACAATACTAGAAGAAGGACCTCTTGCTAGCCTAGTGGTTAGCACGTCTCTTTCATAAGCACAAGGCCTCGGGTTAGAATCCCAGGTGGTCCACTTTGGAATTTGTTTGAGAGGTCCCTTAACAATGTTAGAAAGTATAAATGCCACTAGCGTAGATTGCATGAAAAAGAGAACTTTCATTTTAAAAATAGAAACACATCGTACAGAATTATACAAGTAAAGTCCAACTAACGATGGGAGAAAAATGTTACAAAAAATTACCGTAAAATATAATTAATTTAAATAAATGACAACAATCTAATTTGAAGTAAAAGATGATTAATCAAGAAGGCAATTTATAGATGAATATTTTAGTGAAATATATATTATTTAACATTTTTAATATTTACATAAAATATTAAAAATAATTATGTAATTTCTATTCATAATAATTTGTATGTAATTTATAATTTACATATTTTGTATGCATTAATAAGAAAGTAACATTAAAAGCTTACTCTTAGTACGATGTTGCCTAATTTGTAAATAAATAAGATATAATAAATATAAGACTTCAGAAAATTAGTTTTACGACTGTTAACATGTAACCAGATCAGATCACAACTACAATTCAGGCTATGACATAATACAGAGTGCAACCCCCTTAATTTTTTTTTTTATTTTAGATACGTGGAACCTGATTGCAGCAATCTTACAAGATACATGGGGCTAATTATAGTTTTCAATTTTGTTATCCTCAGGGGAAAGGGGATTACCTCAAAATTATCAAATAGCACTTATAGTCTTGTAATATATAATTTTAAATTTCTTGGTAGCCAATAAAATATACACTTAAAGATTTAAAATCTGACCTTTCTACAAGAAATTATAACCTCTCAAAGTTTTGACCCTTAGGGGAAAGTGGGTGGGGATAACTCGACATTTTCAAATAGCACTTAAAGTTTTGTTAAATACAATTTTAAAGTTCTTGGTTAGCTAATATAAAATACACTTAAAGATTTGAAATCGGAAAACTCTACGGGAAATAATAGCCTCTCAAAGATTTTATCCTTAGGGGAAAGGGGGCGTTGAAAAAATTACTAAACATTTTCAAATAGCACTTACAGTCTCGTAACATATCATTTTAAATGTCTTCGTTAACCAATAAAATATACACTGAAAGATTTAAAATCGGACAACTCTACAAGATATGAAGTTTGCAAAATAAAGCATTAGAAATCTCCAAATATTATCTACATGAACAATCTAATGCTAACAAATAACTTTCAAACAACGATAATAGTACATTATTTATAAAAATCAATTAAATTCATTTTACAACACCAAAGTGATCTTTTACAGTATTATTTAACGCAATTGGTTGTACGCAGTTCATAATCGAATGTATAAGTCATGCCAACTACATTTCGCTCTAGCTGCCTTCATGTGAGTGAGGGTGTTGGGGTTGCGCGGGTAAAAACGAATGTCAGTCTGAAAACATTGGTTTTCTTTGAAAAAAGCCGACCAAGTTTATGAGTTTATTGCTCTGAAGAGACGAGCTCTTCGCTTAGGGTTTTAGTTTACTCGAGGAGACCGACACACAACTAGTCATTCACAAACTGTCTTCTGTCCAGTAATGTGTCTGGACGTCCAGTAATGCGTTCGTTTAGTTTTGTGTTGGTAACTCACAACAAACTCCTTTACACTAGTGCCCAGGAGTTGACAAGGCAATAAATCTACCATTTTGCTCGGACCGGAGAGGGGGAATAGGAAACATATGCAGATCCTTAGCCGTAGTATGGAGTTTGGCTAGTAGCGGCCGAGCGTTAGCGGGATTTAGTTGGCGCGACTTATACATGAACAATTCATAGTGAAAGAAATTTACGTTTAGACCGAGTAACGGCTCCGTCACAAGTAGTAAATGCTACAAATTTAATTTAACAATATTAACCAAATGAGAAATATATATAATATAAATAAAATACTTAGTTCTGCTAAAACTGAGTGAGTGTCACTTACTAAATTATTTCAGTACACGTTCCGAACAATTCCCTTCCACTATTTGACAGGCAAAAATGTAAATTAATTACAGAAAATATCTAGTCATCTAGTTGTGTTTGATGACAGTCATGTAAATTGCTGTTACTAACTTTTACAAACCCAGGGGTTGTTGGTGAGGAGGATATTCTAGTCCTTGTACTTAACTAAAGAAGATAATTAATTGGTATTACATTTTAATCCTGGAATATTTGATTTTTAATTATTTTTACATCGTATATAAGTAGCATGTGTCAGATTGTTTTAGTCATTTAAAATATCGTAATATCATAATTTAATATCAATGTAAGGTTAAGTATAGTTGTAATTAAAAAACAGACTTACAATAATGTATATGATATTAAAGTGCTATAAAATTGTTATGCATCTGGGTAAAATATCCTAACTTAATGTAATAGTGCAGATAGACCGAATCATTATTAACGCAATAATAAACTGATTCGACACTATGCAACACCTCATTTCTTGCTTGAAATAAACTAATGAAAACTAAGAGTTCAATACAAATACAAAGGGAAATAGCCTCTATTACTTTCAAGTTGTTTATTTGTTACGTAATACGATGAGTTAGAATTTATCATCTAAAATAATTCAGATTATGAGATCATAACTTTAAAGGTTGGAGCCCCTAGCTGTCCATTTTACAGTGAGTTACTAATTAATTTCCAACTTAAAATTAAAATTTGTTTTTAACAAAGGTACCCTCATTTATTCTTTTCGTGTTTTTAAACTTTGTGTGTTTTATGGGTTTATTAAGAATATAAAATGTAAATAAGTTTTAATTTACGCCATATTATACATGGTGTACCTACATTGTACTTTGATTGTTTCATGAACTTGCATTGTTCCCACATGTAACTAGTAACTTGTTGTAACATGATCCATAACAACATGCATTGATTGTTTCAGGGACTTGCATTGTCTCCATAAAACAATCCATACCAACCTGCACAGATTGTTTCAGGGACTTACATCGTCTCAGTGACCCAATCCATAACAACCTGCATTGATTGTTTCAGGGGCTTGCATTGTCTCCATAAAACAATCCATACCAACCTGCACAGATTGTTTCAGGGACTTGCATCGTCTACAAAACCTAATCCATACCAACCTGCACTGATTGTTTCAGGGACTTGCACTGTCTCCGTAACACAATTCACACCAACCTAATGTGTACGTACATCCTCGCTGATGCTCTGTGGCTACTAAATATGATATTACAGGTATTATGTTGTTATATTAACTTAGGACTAACAGCATGCCAAATGGTTTTGCTCCATACATTATATATTTTAGTTAGATCAAAGTGGAGAATCCCATCTCAAGTTTTTACGCCACTTTAAAACTCGCCATTCCAATGACAGGTCTCTGAGGATTAAATATTAATTCTTTAATTATACAGTACTTAAATTATATTTTGACAGTAAATATTTTTCCAAAACTATAAATAAAAGAACGCATACATCAGTCCAAATTTAAATTAAAGGGACCTTCACCGGAGAGTTTCAACGTTTTCACAAGGTACGAGTTCAATCAACATCAAGCGTAGCTGGTGTTTGGATGGGTGATCGGTGGTAGTTCTTGCACACAACCCACAATCTCGGATAAAGGTTGGGAAGTCACTCGTTCAAAGTCAAGGTCTTATTGCTCCTAACTTCCCACAAAAAAAATGTCACCTCCTAACCTTATATTTATTTAAATTTTGAGACATCTTGATGTAGAAAATAGGGATGAAAGATTATTTACAGGGGAATATTTGAAGATTTTAATAAGGGGGTACATATTTACAATGACGATATAAATTCATTTTATTTGCATATCTAAGCTGGTTTATGTAATATATTGGCTTTGCAGTATTATGTAGATATTACATATTGTATATATATTTTGTGTTTATTCTATTTTGAGATATTTTTCGTTAATTCACTACCACTACTTGTTTTTGTTTCCGTTAATTCGATAACGCTTGATAAATATTATATCTATCTATCCACATAAATATTATATTATTTTTACGTCCACTGTAGTATTCCTTATCCGCTAGGAGTCAGATATCACCTGCCTTTTCTAATGGCTTTTCAAGAACTTTACACATGGAGACCATTCGGTGGTAAGTCAATCATTAGATTTACCAGTTTGTGATTAACTTTAGTACTTTTTTTAGCCACTTAACCTAAACATAACTACGATAAAAAAGTAGTGGTAGTGAATTAACGGAAAAGGTCCCTATTTTGTATTACAAGATATGAGATCATGAAACATTGTCCATGTAGTATTCGACTTGAGCAGTTTATTCAAAGTTTCCATGTCTGTAACAACCTTAGGATTGGATTGACAACACTTTCAAAAATTAAGTACATTGGCTAGTTATTGCTCAGCACTACAATGTAAGCTACAAAATCACTTTGGTGATAATAAAAGTCCTCTTCTTCAACCTTATTTTCTTCTTTTTTAGTTTTCTCGCATTAAAGTGTACAATTAGATAAAGACATTTAAATCGAACTTTTTATGAACTAATATTTATAACAGATCTAAGTACTACTAATTAAATGTTAGTATTTGATGATGACAACTCTAGTATATGTAGTATATGTATGACAACTCTAATAATGTATGCTTATAAACACTTTAAGAGGATTTATAAGTAAAGCTGTGGTGGTTTACGAATCATAAAATATTATAAATTTATCCAATTCATAAACCACTTAGGTGAGAGCAGATAAAATAACTGCTATTAATATAAAATGAACAAAATCATACGACACCTAGAGTTCAACGTAGTTAAAAACTATTGGTATTTTTGATTTAAGACTTTATTTTCAAAGTTTCTCTAATCAAACAAGTAAAATTATACAGAGTTAGCTTTGAACAAATTGTTAATAGCTTACGAATTATACCTCTGTGTCGCATTGTATGAACATAGATAGGAATAACATTGGAGCAACGTTTTATTAGGAAGAAATTAGATGTCATTTTATTGGTACTTTAACAATTTATGAATTGCACATGGCTTAGAATATGTATTATTAAAATCAATAAATATAATTTTTAAATATATTTGGACTAAAATTGTAAATGAACTTAATATTTAACTGATTACGTACTGAGATGTTTAGAAGAAGCCGATGAGGAATGTGCCTCAGTCAGCTGTCTTAGGGACTGCTTTGATCTGTAGGTCAAACGCTGGAACTTTCCTTCCTCAGCCGTGACCTAATACGTTCCTATTCTTAATTTTACTATAGTTGATAGTTTCTATGAGGAAATATCAGATAAAACAACAGGTTGAAACTCGGTCTTTTCCTTGTCTACGACAATTTAGATGGGTGTTTCTGTGAGGAAATATCTCATTGAAAAGAACCTCGCACATTATCTCAGTCCTCCCCTCTTATCAAAATCAGTTTTTCTCTTTACCATACAAACAGTTTGGACAGAGGCTTGTATACCTATGGGGCCGACAACGACAATGTTGACTTTGCTCCTTTTCCTTGTACATATTAAGTAGTTGGGTGTTTCTGTGAGGAAATATCTTATGAAAGAACAGGATGGACAGTGGCTTGTATGCCTATGGGGCCGACAACGACCATGTTGACTGCTCCTTTTCCTTGTTCATGTTAAGTAGTTGGGTGTTTCTGTGAGGCGACATCTCATGAAAGAACTGGTTAGGCAGTGGCTTGTATATCTCATGGAGCTGATGACGGCCATATTGACGTTGGCCCTTTCCTTGTTCATGATAAGAGTGTTTCTGTGCAGGTATTTCATAGCGGTTTCTATTTGAAAACAATTCCAGTAAGAGATCATGAAGTGCTGCATCTTGGCATATAAAGAGGTGCTGAAGTCTTTAAATAGTTCATTCTCAGTTATTATCTATATTTTATTTTGCGGAAGTCTTTTCGGACGGTGCAACTTTAGGAGTTTCTTTTTCATCCAAAAGTAGTCAATGAAAGTTTAATGCTAATATCGTTTACATCACGCTGTAAAGGTAGGCATAAACTGTCGATGGACCATTACCGGAACGACATGGGAGATTAATGGCTCACTCTTCCGCAGTTTATTTTATATCTCTACGATGAATAAAATATGAGAATCATAATTCGGCAGTTAAGTACTATGTGACAAAACACGCAAATACCTCTATTTAGGGAAGCCATAATAAAAAGGTTATTTTTCACGAATAGTAGAATGAGTTTTGGGAAAAAATCAGTAAATATTGAAATGTATTTTGAAATAAAATACTTATTCTGTGTATAAATTGCTCACCAAATATACGTATCCAAATAATTGTGACATATATAGTACAACAGTTTTTGTAAAATATATAAGGCCTACTTTTTTTAATGTACATGAAAACGAACAGTTTTGCGTTCATAAAAAAAGGTAAAACATTGACAGAATCTCGTCAAAACGTTAAAAAAAACTACAGATTCTTCAAATTAATTGATGCTGACATAGTGGACTAAGTGACATATTTGAAGACATATTATGTTTTTTAATTGCTTTATTTGTTATGATGTAACCTCAATTACATTTTATGTAATGTAAATAAGGGGGGGGGGAATCAAGGACGAACATTCTGTAACTAAACACACAAAGTGTTTACTCGATTTTAAAGTCCTAAATTGATATTTGTGCAAATTCAACACTTAACTTTTTTTAACGACTTGACAAAATAAATAACTTTGTTACTAATTATATTTGTTATTTTTTTAGGCCTAAGTATACTCAAAAATATGGTTTAAAATGTTGTTAATACTTACATTAACTTAATTATTAATACTTACATGTTAATACTTCATGTGAATACCACTCCTCAATGTCTGGTAAGGCATTGGGGAGTGGTAATCAGGATGTGGCAAGAATTAAACCTCTTTGTCTCTATCTGAAAAATAAATATTAACTTTTCTTATTTGGAAATGGTTATTATAAGAATCGCCTTTAAATTATTGAAATATATGTTATGTCCTTTGGAAAAGTGACACCAAGTATTTTCCAATTACTGGTACATACCAATTTTACGTATGTCACTGAAGTCGTCAGCTTGTCAGATGTTCTCACATATAGTCCTGGACACCTTCACAGAATGTGTGTGTTTATCAATTGAAAATATAATTGGAAATATTACTGTCGATGTGTTTTACTTGAAACCAGATTAGGCTATGTTACGACTAGTAAAACAATTACATAGAATAAAAAACCATTAATTTTGATAATTATTTTGTGACGTACATAAAAGAGTGCAATGAACTTCATACAACCATAGTTTTCTTAATCAAACACCTAGCTCATGTAGAATGTACGTTTTCTTAGCACAAATATTTGTTATGATTGTATTACATAAAAACTCTTGTTTTAGGTATCTTTGAATCCATAACTGTACAAAATATATTATTTTAAAAACTGATAAAATTAGAGTTTTTTACCACTAGTTGATTGCTTTATTGTTATATTGTTTTTTCAGTTTATAAATAAAACAAAAGATTCCCAAATGCAATAATTTTTACTCACATATACTTTTTGTCTGTTTTAATAAATATTATGGATAAGTTCATTCTCAGAATAAGAGTGATAGTGTTTGAATATGATTTTGCACATAGATAAGTATACTTGTTTAAGATCAGGCAAGACAAGAAACTTAAAAATAGTAACGAAAAATTGAAATATTCATTCACAATGTGCGAGTTCGTAAATAGTAAATAGCCAAAAAAATGGACACCGTAATTATAATTTCAAATAACAGAGTCGTGAATGGTAAATAACGCTTTACACAGTGTGTTGTTGAAACGTGGGACAGTAGTTTATATATTTCCCTTGTATGTAACCAAATACATATGGGACAATTGTTAGCACTCTCCATAATGACGGCTTGTTTAGATAACAATACAGTAACTGGAAACTCTAAGTGAGTGAATGGACATTGTAATTGGTCATATGACTAAGTCTCGTCTGAAGTAATTACCAACACAGTTACTTTACTCAGAAAACTAAATTATTTATATATTACCAAAAAAAAACTACTATTAGTGCAGATATTATGTGCACCCGAGTCAGAAGGTTGTTTAGTTGGAAATTAAGAGAGGTCTTTAAAACATGCAATTCTAACATTGTTTTCCTAGTTTAATTTTACTCTTTGACATACTCATTTATTAAAAGTTTCAGTATTTTTTATGCTCGTTGGATCATCAAAAGTATTGGAGTTTTAACTAGTTTTCACTTGCATGAACTGTAAAATACTAAAAACTCCGTTAATATATCATATTTATAATTATTTAATACGTGTTTGAATGGAATGTTTTCTATAAATTTGTATGGTTTTAATTTGAAACAAATTTTTATCAATTTCCTGAAACAACATTTTTTTTGTCTTTTAGGGGTCGTACAATTAATTACTTGATCCTGTTGTAATCCTTGTGAAATTTATAGTTACGATACGCTACTTTTATATGCATAAGTAAATGCAGTGGTTTTAAATTGATTTAAATCAATTAAAAGTCACTATAAATTGAATTAAAGTGATTTATTCACTACATTTCCTAACGCATTTAAAAATAATAATAACTATACATCTTATTACTACATGACCACCTAATTAATTTTGCGACCCCTAAAAATCAATAAATCGTTGTTTCAGGAAATTGATAAGAACTTTTTTCTTGAAAAGTTGAAATTCTGACATTTATTAAAGGTATAGAAAACATTCAAGTTAATCGCGTAAGGAAATACATTAACGAGTTTTTAGTAATAAAAGTAAACATTTAATGGACATTGAAAACTAGTTAAATTCCAATACTCTTTTGTTCTTATAAAAATTACTAAAATAAATAAAAATAATAAAACTTATAATGAACTTTTATGATCCACAGTGCCAACATCAAGGTCTACAGTTGAATAAGAAAAGCAATGGCGTTCTTTTACTTTTCACATGCCTCTTAGTTTCTTAATAAACATCCTTCAAACTCGGTCATAGCTAATTTCTGCACCCTGACAGTAAAATAAAATGCACGTGCAAAATATTACCTGTCGTTCTTTTTATTTGTATCTTATTTGAGTAACCAAAACCTTAGGCACTCAAATAAGAAGTGGTGTTTTTAGAAAGTAGCATAGTTCATAACTAATATTGCTAACAAAGTCACGAAAATAAATATTAGATTCATCAATATAAACATACGATAAACTAATTTGATATTGTTATAAAAACTTGTAAAATTCAAAAGAAAGCTCTCGCTTTGCTTGGTCAAAAATAAAAAGGGTCGTTTTAACTCATTGCATGCACTAAAAAACAATCAGCCTGGCCCCGAGGTCTGTTCTTGTGTGATTACAGTCGAGTTCAGCCCACGCTAAAGCTCGACCAACATTTTAATCAGATATTTAATTAAGTTTGGACTAAAGACCAAACAGCCCCACAGTGGGCTGCGCCTCATACCTCACTTAACTTTAAATGATTTATTACTCTGCTTAGCTCGTTTAGTGATGGTTTCACGTTAGTTTGTCATTCAAAAACATGTTTCAAATATATTAAATCAGTCATGATTAAGATATAAAATCTACCTCTATAAACAACGTTTGGTCGATTCAACTACTGACATGAATCTGTTAGCATAAACAATAAAAGTGTTGTTCGTCAGATTAATACATGAATTTACATAAATGAAAGCTTTGGACTTTTGATAGCTTAAAAATATAACACCAAAGAAAAAACTCATTTTGTTGAATAAGGGGACCTTAATCACAAAGTTTTTATCACACCTTAAATTTAACGCGATCCGACAGTAAAATAACCATCGTTAAATAATTTATGTAACAACAGGAAGCATGGCTTCCTTAAAGAATTTTTTCAGGAAATTTATTAAACAAACAAACTACCTACCAAAATGGGTTTATTATTATTTTTTTTTATTCGAAATATTATGAGAGCTTAAATATTATGTAATGCCATATTACCAGAGGAATGCCATGGTTAACGAAGCAGGGTGGTGGGACTCATCACCGGTCATGGCAAATTCCGGAGGCATCTAAGAACGGTGGGACTCTTTACGGAGGATCCCATCTGTCGCCTCTGTGGGGAGGACGAAGAGTCGGCAGAACACATTGTCCTGGAGTGTGAGGCCCTTGGTGCCAGAAGAAGAGCACTTTTTGAAGGCTCACCTCTGGGACAGTTGGAAATTACTAATCTAGTGAAGAAGCTACTTGACTTGGTCAAGGATTGCCAGCTTTACGACGATTAGGCACCGGGATTGGCACAAAAAGCCTTAGGCTTCGCTGCAAGGGTTGGCTGGACCAACTATATATCCCCACATAAACTAACTAACTAACTACCGAAGCAGTGCAACTGACGTTTGAGTTATCTTCTTGGCTGCTGCCTTGTAATAGTCACATGTAAACGATGCAGGCACTGTGATGGTGAATATTGTTTACTGTACTTAATAAATTGTCTCAAATAGTATGTGAAATGTGAGTGTGGCATAAGTGAAGTGGGAATATAAAAATTAATTTGAATTGGATTACTAATATTTTGACCAACTGTTAATTTGATACCCAATGGTGGAGCTTGTTATGTATTGTTAAAGGATTTGTAGTTGTGAGGACCAAACAATTCACAATGTGCGGGTCGAATAACTTTCACGGCTACGATTTAAGTCGAACAGACTTTATTTAGCTGTAAAGAAACCAACTGCATTCGCTAATCCAGAATCAACTGCAGACGCAATTGATTGGACAGATCTGGACTGTTTAAACAACATCAACTCGGCAGTTGAAATTGTTCACAAACAAGCTTAAAATGTTTTAAATATTAAAATGATAGGCCTACTTGCCCCCAAAAAGAGGTGTAAAATATCTAAATAACCATATTGGTATTTATTTACTTTTATTTGCATTTTATTTTTTAATAGTATTATTTATTTATTGGTTTTATTTATAAAAGGAAATATGAATTTTTAAAAGGAAATTCCTCCAAAGCTCAAACTTACTCCCAACGTTGTTCATGATTTAGTTAAGTATATACGATCAGAAAAAGCTCTCCTTTTCGCTGACGATTTAAAAATATTCTTACACATATCTATCACACATGACGGACGTAAGTGACAAGAAATATATTGACAATATGTTTTAGTGGAGCCTTGACGAAAATGAATTTTAATATTTCTAAATGATTATTGGTTTTTAGGTGAAAATATAGTGATAACAATTTTATTACTTTATTGATGTGGAATATATGTCAAGAGTTAATCAAATTCAGTTTTTAGGTTCAAAATTATCTTTGAATTTACATATAGAAAAATGTGTGCCTGCTGCAATGAGGCCTTAGGATTTTTTTTTTTAGACAGGAAACAAGTTTTAAAATTTTAACAACTTTAATAACTTTATATAAATCCTTTTTTAGGTCGAACTTGAGGAATGATGTGGCTAATATCTCTTCCCTCCGTAATGGAATAGCTCAGATCTTGTTTTATTTTGGAGGGAAGGCATGCAGGACGTGGTTAGATTGTAAAGTGAATATGACTTCAGCGGAGACAGATAATTTCAATTTTTACAACCCTTTCTCTGGAAATTTGAATAATTTAAGGTTAAACAAAAATTAGTTTTATGAACTTTGTTACGATATATTAGATGCGTCGTTAATGATTAAACATGCAGATTATTTTAAACGTAAATTCATTTTCGGCGTCTCATTTTATGTTGTATGATGAAGACCTTTTTTACCAAAATATGCTACCTGTATTAAATTTGCAATTATGAAAAGGATCTAAAACACTATCTGTTAAACTATATCTTAATAAAAGACTCTTTATCGAAAAAAAGATTGTTGCCTTTTTTGCATTAAGGCAACACTGGTACTTGAGGGACCAAGAGACGTTTTAGTGCTATTACAGCAAGCCGCAGCTTACGTCACAGCGCGGGGTTCATTAACGAGTTTACTTGTCTAAACACGAACATAGGCCAATAAATATTACACTATCTTGATATTTTTTATTATTTTACCATCAGTTGTAGTCCTTTGATTGTAGTCTTGGTGATTCTGGTACTTTTCACACGATTTGACGACTGTGCAAGACAGTACAGTGCGAGTTACTATGAAAAATTATTACATACATTAGCTGTAGAAGAGACGTGAATATGGGGGGACGCTTTTTCTATCTCAATTTTACTTTCTCCCGTATGCGTTAGCATACTATTTTGGGGTCCCCTGAACCCAAATAAGTGGATTTTTCGAAAAATATTTTCTATGTCTGTCCGTATGTGTATCTGTCTTTGTGTATGTGCAGTTCACTGGAGACCAAACGGATTTTGTTTATGAAATTTGGTATGTAAGTGTATTTTTTCACTTTTTTGAAATGTTGTTTTTTTTATTTTTATGACCAAAAATCTTATAAAAATGGAATTTCCTCAAAACCGGCTTAAAAACTGTTCATTAAATTTTTAAAATAGATGTGAGTTACAATTTAAAATATTTTATCTCTAACTTGACTAGTTTTTTAGTTATAACATTTGTTGTACGGGCAAAAACATTTAAAAATGCATTTTTTCAAGATTTATTCCAAGGATTTTTATTAAATTTTCAATAAAGATGCAAATTACAATTAAATATATTTTACTTCCCATCCAACTAAGTTGGGGCTGGAGGTCGAAGGCCGGAAGCCACAATTCAAGTTGTACAAGGTTGTTTTGTTCAACCCCATGTTTTGGGATATTGCCCGAAAGGAGAATTACCATAAAATAATCGTTATCATAAAGTAAGAACAAATTAGCAAATTAATTCAGACGAAATATTGGGATGTACATGAAGAAATACTCGTACAGTCAACAGAAGGATCAAATAGAAGAATCAACAAATTTGCTATAAACAATTTGTTTATAACAAAAATTTGAATAAAAAATTGTTATAAACAAAAATAGTAAAAATGGCCTAATTTTAGATCCTACAATAAGATTTGAAACTACAATAGATCAGACTGAATTATTCAACAGTGAAAAGAAGAAAATTGATGAACCTTGCATTCCTCATTTAATACAAAAATACAGCGTAGTAAAATGGGATGTAATTGGCCTTTTATCTGGAAGTAGAGGAACAATATCTAAATTAAACTCATCGTTCTTAAAAATTACAACATATCAAATAATATAAAAGAAAAAGTACTAATTGGAATTATAAAACACTCTACTTATATTTTGAATCGCCATTTATTTGATATAACAAATTAACAAAATAATTTTGCACAGGATCTTTATAGTCACCTCAAATGTGAGAGAGTTGTAAATTAATTATTTTAAAAAATTTGACTCTCTCTCTCTCTCTCACTTTCTCCCTCTCAAAAATGTGGCTATGCGATTAATTGAACAGCTGTTTTGAAGATTATTTTTTTCATACTTTTATTCAAATAAAATAAGTGTTTAGTTTGTACATTCCTTAGAAATTGTAATTAATTGAACATCTTTTTTTATTTGCATATGTTTTTAGATCCTTTAATTTTCATTTTTTCAAATAGGAAAAATTTTTCAAACATTTATCTTCAACATAACAAAGGGTAAGGGAGAGAATTTGTACCATTTATTTTAAGTGAGTATATAGTAATGTAATTCCCGACATATCGCTTTTATAAAAATACATTTTTGAGTACTTCCATATATTGTTACTGGGCAACTTTTTTACGAGCTATTACGAGCCACTTGAGTATATTTGACTTTGGAACATTGTTTACATATTTGCCCACAGCTGTTTGTACATTTAATTTGTATGTATTGAACTGTTAACACGCCTGCTGTTATTGTTCAGTTAGTGTCGTGTAACTTCGTCGACTCGGCAACCAGTATTCATCAAACCTGTTCTTACACCAGAGAAATTATTTCAAAAAATCAATTTTACAAATTACTTTCAATCAATATTGTCAAAGCAAAAGATACTGTTCACTGAAATCAATAATTTTATTTAACTCGTACTTTTGTTTCATCAAGGCCTAATAATTCAAAGTTATTCAGTAATCAAAATTTTAAGTTCCAGAATTTACTGAATTAGTTAAATTCTGGAATTTACGAACATTTGCTAAAATATGATAAGAAGAAAGTTACCTTCAACCTTCATAACCAGTAAGTTACGTAATATATATTCATTAGTTTATCGAGCCCGATGGAAACTTTTTTACTATAATTAACGAAGTTTACTGATGTGAAAATAAACTGATTAACAGCTGCCTAAATATTGTACTGTAATTATTTCGTAGACATACTCAAAATTATGTTTACACTACTTGATCCTTAGATATGAGAAGCCGATAAAACTTTGTGCGTATTTTAAGGCGAACATGAATTATTACTTGAATACAGGACGATTGTGAACGACGTGTGCATTCTGGTTACTATATAACTGATTTCGACTATTCCTTAGAAAAGGACATTGATTAATAGCCCAATATCCAGTGCAACTAAGGGACTTATAGCTTTACGTGGAATACGAACCACGTAGTGTTGGTATGATTTTCAGCTGATTAACAATCCTAACACTCAGTTCTCCCCTCTACACAACATTCGGTCATATTACCACTCAACATGGACACCCCAGACCTCTCTAGTAGTGTCTACGTCAATGGTAACCATTAAGCGGATGCCATGTCAATATTAAGAGGACCAAGCATAGATCACATACAATCTCCACAACACTTTGACCCCAAGTAGCTGGGTTACAGCACTGCGCCTCTAGTGTCGACCCTTACAGGATAACTTGTTCATATGAAGAAATTATGTTCATAATAGGCTTACAAATATAGAGGCATATATTACAAGATAAACATATTATTCAGTGTAATTAAGACTGGTCATAATTAAGACTATAGGCCACAATGAAGTTATCCACTTTCAAATGGTACAGCAAACTCTGAACTCTCAGCTCATATCTAACAATTTTCCACTCCAGTAACCCAACAACCAGAACATAAATAAGAGTTCTCACTGGTTAATTTATTTTCTCTATACTGGTGTGGACAATTAATTTCAAAAAACAAATCTTACAGTTTTAAAAGTGGATCTAATCCACAAACTTGGTAAAGGTGGTACAGTAACAAAATATCCTGCTTTTTACAATTTTAACTATTGATGTTACGATCGTATTGTTATTCGAATAAACTATACCACATTTGATACAAAACAAATATCAATATATTCCACTGACACGAATAAAACATAATAAACAGGGAATAAGAAATATTAGCTATGCCACAGCGTTTCATAAAAACGTTATATGTGTGTGAGACAAGTTCTATCTCTTACATATATCTGAACAATTGCATCAAACACAGTGTGTTCATCACAGTCCCAAAACGTGTTGGAGAGGACTTTTATTGGAACAATTAAATATTGGCATTGCTTTTATAAACAGCCTTAGATGTATCCTCCGCCACTCCTCCTTGCCGGCTTAGTTCCATTTCACCGGCTACAATGAACGGACATGTCATCAAATATAACAAAACAACAGATATTTTTCAAAAGGTTTTTAAACAAATTACATTTTATCTTACTTCTTTATAAGTGTCATCTTTCCTTAATATTAATGAAAAATTTAAATACAATAGAGTCAAAATGCTAGTGAACGCTCAACATGTTAAAGAGTCCACTATTTTTATAAATAAACAAAATGCCAGTTACGAAAAATACGCATCGAACTTGGCCAATAGAGTAAATGTATTCAATAAATTGTTTGAACACCTTAGATATAATCTGAATCCAATAAGAACAACTTAACATTTTCTTTTGCAACATGTATTTATTTTTGGTTAAGAAATTTGTTGTGTTTTAAATGAGGTATTTTGTATTGTGACCTAATTTCTTTACTCAAATATTAATTATTTTATTCGACTAACTTCAAGAGTTTTATTTGATAACAACATGAAAATACATTTTATTAAAAACACAGCCATATTACATGTACATGTAACAAATAATTACGTCAGTAAAAACTTTGTATGTTTTGATTTTAGGTTGTAATCTAGTAAAAGGTTGTAATGAGTATTGTTTGTAACCATTTTTCATAAGATTTTGAAATAAATTTTCTATTAAAATTCTGTTTACTAAGTACAATTTAAAACTCTAATAGATAAATAAATATACAAATAAAATTCAGATATTCCTTAAATAATTAAGGTTAGAAAAACTTGTATGCGAGAACACGCTTCGCCTTTATGAAGTAAACGGTGGTTTATTTTAAGCCATGACGACAAACAATGTTATGTTGGTAGAGTTTAGTAATCCAAGCTTGGGAGGAGATTTATTTCCTCTATCTGTTTTCATCTCATTCCAACAGCAAATAATCTCACTTTATAATATTTCCAATGATATGAGTTAAGGAACATAATGCATTTATCGCCCTTTCATTTTTGAAGTTTGTGTTTTATAATTATTGTTTGAATTAAATTTATTAATTTTTCAATTATGAAAACCGTATTAAACGGTTTGAGCGTAAACTTACAAACACCACCTAATTATCGTCATTGAATTAAAACTTTATAAATATATTGGTCAAAAAATTAAAAATAATATCACCGTGTGCATATGTAAAATGATTCAAAGATGTGTTTGTTTCATTATTACAAGTGTCACTAACGCCTTAATACTCGTTGTTTTTACGTTACTATTATAATGTAATCGTTACAACCATTACACTACTATAATGTAGCTCTTTTTTTCATTAGTAAAATAACGTAATCAATAGAGTAGGCATGTTCAGTGTGTGAGATCCTCCTCAACTAGTGGTTGCTACCTGGATGGCTGTATCCAAACTCACCAATGGTTTAAGGGTTCTTAATAATATTCAAACTCACCAAACCATAATTATTTATAGAATCTTAAGTCATGCCATCTTCACTCTCGCCAACTTCCGTCCCGTGGTCAAGTAGGTGCCAATTAATTGTTTACTTGGAAAGGAATTCCCTACATAACCACCTCTGAATATCCGACGGTCACATATATTTACTATATTAATTTGATCAAAGATGTAATTATCTATGGGTGCCTCACACTAACTTTACATATATTATGTTCTAAAAATATCTTATAATAGGCTCATGTTAAAATACAAATAGTATGTGCCACATCTATTTTCATTAATTTTGTCCTTGTTACCGAATGACAAATCGTTAAAATAATCAAACTTAAAAGCCAGTTGTTATATTGCGAGGCTGCTCAGTTTCACTGACTATCCAACAGGCGACTATCCAATGGATAGTTTTACTGCGAGAAAAACTATCCATAGCCTGGTAGAATTTCTTTTTTAATATTTAAACAAATTACTATTAAATCGAATTAACTACTCTTTTAAAATTATAAAATGGCAAATAGCAAAAAGATTTACTTTATTGATAAATTTGAAATGCAAAATTGCCTGCTATCAATATTTTGGTTTAGTAACAACATTTTGAGAGATTTTTTTAAAACAACCTTGTTATATGTCGTCTTAAATTTTTCTTGTATCATGTTTGGCCTAAACATTCTTGGAAAAATTAAACTAACTAGAATGAAGAGGCACTTCATAATAGAGGTGTTTCTTTATTTCGGTACCCGGTATTTTGTACCGGTTGCTTGCATTAGGTACTTGTAACAGTTACTTGAGTACAAAAATACCAGTTAAAGATAATGATACAGGTACTTCCTGTCTCAGTCTAAGGCCTCAGTATCTGTTTTGAAGTAGAAATGTTTTACCGGGTATCAGTACCCGTTTTCGTATCACTTTATTTTAAGTATCTGTCCCAGTACCAACATTGAAGTACCTATTTTCGTATCACCTTCTTAAGTATCTGTACCAGGATCAATATTGAGAACCCGTTTTCGTATCACTTTAGGTTAAGTATCTGCCCCAGTACCGACATTGAAGTACCTGTTTTCGTATTACTTTATTAAGTATCTTTACCAGGACCAATGTTAGAGTATCCGTTTTCGTATCACTTTCTTAAGTATCTGTACCAGGATCAATATTGAGTACCCGTTATCGTATCATTTTAGGTTAAGTATCTGCCCCAATACCGACATTAAAGTACCTGTTTTTGTATCACTTTAGGTTAAGTATCTGCCCCAGTGCCGACATTGAAGTAACTGTTTTCGTATCACTTTATTAAGTATCTGTACCAGGATCAATATTGGAGTACCCGTTTTCGTATCACTTTAGGTTAAGTATCTGCCCCATTACCGACATTGAAGTACCGGTGGCCGAGTGGTCTAAGGCGTCAGGACTTTGAGCTTGGGTTAGAGATAGCCCTGGTTCGAATCCGGCCTAGACTGAAAGATTTTATCAGTAATATTCACCTTGTACTGTACAGGTTCGCCCCCTTACTCTGACTGAATGAGTTCCTCGCACAGATCAATGGTCTATGGGGAATGGTCAGAGTAAGGTAAGGAGGAGATCGGCCTCTCCTTAAAAAAAAAAAAAAAAAAAAAAAAAATTATAAAGTTGTATTAATTATTGTATAATTTGTCAATTTTTTAACTTATGGTTAAATAAACACCATATTTGCCAATAGGTAAATATAATTACATTAAAAAAATATGTCTAGTCATTTAGAAACCTAAATAAAATAATTAATTGACGTATTAATAAAGAAGTATATTATTTGTAATGATATAATTAATTATTTTAGTGGTATTCACTCAAAGAATTAATTATTGGATACTTACAAAATGAATATTGGAGATTAATACAGAAATACTTAATGAATTAAGATACAGCAGCAAGTTATTATTTTAGTGAATCAGTAATGTTTAACTGTTACTAAAAAACCCTAAAAGTATCAGGTAGGCTACTTTGTAACAGGTATTTGTATCCGTTACTAAACAGTACCTGTAACAGATGTAACAGTTACTTTCAAATACCCGTTTTGCCCATTTCAACTTCAAAAGTATTAAATTGTTCAAATTCACTTTTGGCCACTTTGTTTCGCCGATAAAACAAAAATTCCACATTACACTCCATCTTTACCTATTATTATCACCGTTATCACATCTTCAGTCTTCAGTGCCTTGACTTGCTGAGTGGGGTGGCGTGGACAGTCCAAATATTTTTGGGTGAGGTTGTGGGAGGCTGACTGTAACCTCAGGGACCCTTTCAGTACTTGTTAGTAGAAGGGATAAAACACACATTTCACCGCATCAGATTAGTGTTGTAAATCATACAAAATAAACACTGATTATAACCTCCCCAGGCTTGAGCGTGGGATAGCTGCTGTTAAAACATTTAATTTGACAAAGGCTAGTGGAGGCCGATGTCTATCACAAGGCGTGTTAGTGTTTAGACCAGGCTTAATGAAACAGCTGATTAAAATGTACCCCAAGCTCGGCGTCGACAAAACTCTAATCTCACAAGCGGCCTTTGAGATAGGGTATGAAAGTGTTTATATTATTATATCTCCATCTAAATGTGGCCAGTCCTATCTTTATACAAAATAATGCGCGTTTTCATTTGTCATAATCACCATTGGGAGTTTATTATAGGAATTTCTTTGTTACTAATCCCCCGAATTTATCTTAAAAATTTACGATTAAAAGATTTACTAAGTAAAACTTAAGATAATCGTTCTGATGATTTTTTTACACTAAATAAACCTACGCTGAAAGCCCAATGAATAAGAAATAGTTTTTTGTCTGAAAGAAGCCTTCTGTAAATACTTTCAAACTAGTTATCTTAAAATTCAAATCTTAATATTATTTTGTTATACTAGATCATATCTTATAAAGGTCTATAATTTGGATGATGTATTTTAATAAGCAGGTTGAATAATATTAAAGTAACTTTTGATAACAACGTTCTTTTCATTATTGTTCTAAATAATAGTATCCAGACAAGTCGTTAATTTATATTTATAACTATGTTAATAAGTTTTACTTAGAAGAAATTTGATTTGTATCATCTTTCAATATATAATATTCTTTTGCATTCTTTCATTATATGATTCAAGTATATTTTTTCTATCAGTTTTTCTCTGGTGCATCTTTCACAAACACGTACAAAGAAGAAAATGTGCTACTGGTCATATGTTCCGTAAAGAATTGTTAATAATATCTCTATAATATTGTTAAATGACAAGTAACATTTAACATATGTTTGTGTGAAA
The DNA here is from genome assembly GCA_035578905.1 of Stictocephala bisonia. Classification (NCBI taxonomy): domain Eukaryota; kingdom Metazoa; phylum Arthropoda; class Insecta; order Hemiptera; family Membracidae; genus Stictocephala; species Stictocephala bisonia. The sequence goes on from JAQJVL010000144.1 coordinate 1,805,832, forward strand.
TGAATCTGCACCGGGGACAACCGTTGCAAGGCGTCAGAACACATGAAATGATAATGAGAGATCCGTCGTTAGTTCATTATTGATGTGAGTGAACCGAGGACGGGGCAGAACTATTGAGACATTTACAAAGAGAGCAGATCTATGTGGCAGTAGGTAAATTTATCAATATTCAATAATTAATTTCATTCTCCCTGTATGTTTAACCACTCTAACTTGTTATTAGATTGTTTTAAAGACAGATATAAAAATATATGTAATTTCGTTTTCTATGTTAACTTTTGTTAATGTTTAATTTTTCAGTTAATATAATATTTTAACTGGTATCGATATAAATATTGCAATTGATAAAATGCATACTTCTTCTTAAATGTAGTAAACTGGTATGGTACTTACTATTAGAGGGTTAATAAGCTGATTTAAAGTGAAATAAATAATATTAGTACTAACCCCTCTTATTATCAAAAAAATAATAGGTAAAATGAAACATAATGGACCCAAAAAACGTACAATACGTTTCATTTGTATTTATGTGGTTCAATGGAGATTAATAGTTTCAGAATGTACTTTTAACTGAAAAGCTCCACTTATTTGACCATAATTTAGAGTATACAGTCAGTTGTCAGGTGTGCTAGCATTGAAAACCTGCTTCGTAGCTTAGATTTTTTTGATAACGATTATGTCAGAAGTCTAAGGATGCTGAAAGCACTCCATAAATATTGATTGAGTGATCAAACTCACACTCGGCCAGGTTAGTCCCATTTATTATTGGGTGCTCTATGTTTGGGCCTGAAGACTGTTTAAGACAGATTACAGTTCAACTGACTCGTTTGTTTTGGCCAGAGAAAGGATTGTTGTAGTGGAGGAGTCAGTGGGAACCCCTCCAAACATGTATTATAAATAATAATGTAAATATAATGTTTTAGGTAAACCCATAAATAAACTATTTTACAGAAAAACGCTTTAACATTTTATACCTTACAGTATTTAGGAGAACCTATTGAATTCTATTATATTTGCATGGGAACATGTACAAAATAATAAATAGAATTTGTTGACAGTTTGACAACTTGCTGTAATAATAAAAATTATTTTAAAAGTATTTAATTTTATATACATACTAGGGGACATCCCTGCACGCTTCGCGTGCTAACCCCAACTCTCGTTGCGCTCTATACACCGCATCCTTCGGCCTCGGCATGTGATTTTTGACTAAAAATAATAGTAGATTAACTGTATAACATAAAATCACAATATTTCATTTATTCACAGTATTTCACTCACATTTACTTGCGTTGCACCTATTTATTATTATAAATAACAAATGGTATTACTAGTGTAAACCGCATCAAAATGTAGTCCGATGATAGATGTGGCATGTGAAGCCCTCTCCTCACTTCTCACCCAGTAATATTGTCAAATATAAATTAGTTGAAAATATTGATTATTTGTCTAATTATCTGTTGCAGTAAAGAAACACTATCATTTGTTATTATAAACAACGGTACGTAGAAAATATGACGGTAGGTATCACGCACATCTCCAATGACGTCACATTGGCGAATTGCAAAAATAAACACAAAAATACTGTTCTAATTCCCATAATTATAATTCCAGCTGATAAGTGTTAAATAATTTGTTTAACTATTCAGCTGAATGCTTCTATGTAATTGGTAGATTTAGTTACCAGTATTTAATAGAATAAACAAACCAGCTGATTTCGCCTATATTACGTTACAGTCTACTGCGCAGTCTCGTCGTGATACTTAAATAGGTACCGTGTTTGTTAACCCTCTGCAGTGTATGGGTGGGTGGGTAAATAGCTCTGCAGTGTATGGGTGGACGGGTGGGTAAATAAATAGCTCTGCAGTGTATGGGTGGGTGGGTTGGTAGGTAAATAGCTCTGCAGTGTATGGGTGGGCGGGTGGTTAAATACCTCTGCAGTGTATTGCACGTGTTTTGGTTATATATATTTAGTGATATAATTAGGGATAAAATCAGCTATTTCACTTGATAAACATTATTTAATAGTACTTTCTACACAATATAAAATACTTATATTATTATAATGTTATAAACAATTACTGGATTAACACATACGATAGTTAATTTTACCAGTTCGTTCTAGAGGCCTTCATATATGACCAAACAATTGTTTTGTAAACAAAACGCAAATCAAATTGAGAGTATAGAACATACACGTATTTGCCATACATAACACATGTGGTTTTGTGATTCTCAGAAACGACATGGCAACACCGCCTAAAATGTTATCGGACTATTTTGGTGTGGTTTACACTAAGCCTATTTCAAACGTGTTCATTTCATTTGTTGTTGTTTAACAGCTGAACATCAAACTTTTAACGCATTAATAGTATAATGTAAAACATACAAAATAAACATGTTTATTTATTTACAAAACAGATGTTATTAATTTACTAAAATCAAATACCCAATGTTATTCTTATGGAAAAAAATTAAATTTGAGGGGCTGTTGTGTCCCTTAGAAATAGAATTTCGAAAAATCCTTTCTTATTATGCATCTAGGGCATAAGTTAAACATATGTACTAAATGTCATATCTCTCTCTTATATGGTATTTGCTGGGCGATGTTGAATCAGTCAGTGAGTGAGTCAGGACTTGTCTTTTTATATATTTATAAAATGGATAAAAAATTCAAAACTTAATCTTATTAGTTTTATATTGTTTGTCTACTTTGATGGGCATTCATGTACGGATATCGATTCAACATCAGTTGTGCATGTATGAGTAAATTATTATTGAAAAGAGAATAGTTTGAATTCATATTGTAAATAATCTCACCGGTAATTTAACATTTTAATGTTTATGTGCACTTTTTTCAAATGTTATGACTCAAGTAAGTTTGTATGCAAACCTCGTCCAACAATCACAAGAAACACTATGTACAATGTTGTTCGTCACTAGATGTTCTTTTGTATGACGAGGACGATGGAAAATTGGTAGTAAAAAATTAGTCGGTAGCTTAGTTGGTTAAATCCCAGCATCATAACCTAAAGGTTCTCAGTTCGATGCCAATCAGAGACGTAACACATTTTGAGAGGGATCATCTGATAACCACCGACTATTCTTTGTAATTGGGCTATCAATTAATGACACTTTCTTAGGAATAGTCAGTCTTAGTTTGTAACAATGGCTACATTCGCTCATTTATACTCATCACACACATTCGAAATCCATATTTGCACATAATATGGCTTTGTGTGATTGGGTAAAGAAGACGGAGAAGATTTAGAAGGAAAAGAGTGGATTGATTTATTGTCAAAGTAGACGAGGTTGAAGTGTGAATAGTTTTTACTGAATGATCCTAGAGAATCGTGGAAAAAGTCCACATTGCAGGCGACAAGATTGCCCATAAACGCATTGTGGTATTGACCCACTCGCCCACCCACACACGCACTGCAATATTGACCCACCCGCTCATCCATATACGCACTATGGTATTGACCCACCAGCCCACCCTTAAACGCCACCCTTAAACTATTATATTATATATTGGCGTCTTAATAATAAATAAAAAATAAATAAATAAAAAAATAAATAAACAATGCACGGTGCAAGACACTTCCCACACTGTTAGAACACCAGTTCAATTTACTGTAGCGGGGCCTACGTAAACTTTACGTGGTCCTCTACTGTAGAAGTAGGCAGGGATAGCGCCTTCAACAAGTGAACGCAATGTGGGTACAGCTCTCATATTGCCTACTCACAAGAGGTCAAGGCGTTCTAGGGCAGGCCCAAACTGAATCGCTTAACTTGAGACTGATAAATTTAATACAATACAAATTTAAATCGTGTTTTAGTTAAACTTCTTTTCCCATAAAACTTTCCTTCAATAATTATATGTTTGTACTTTGGCAATTCTGCTATTTTAAATTGGATTTTTCATTTTATGTGGAAAGGATAATAACCATTCAAAGTAACTCTGAAACATAACATCATTGATAAATGATTTTTTTAAATGATAAGTATAATTTAATGATACACTTAAAACCACATAAGTTATGAGTCCAATTACTAATTGGAGCTTGTGAACACTAACTTTATATAAGCTTTTTTATCATTTGCATTATGGTTCAATTAGATTAGCGTAGGATCGAGTGGCGGGTCGGGCGGTATAATCCTGAGTCTCTGTGCCTTAATTTATTTAAGGTTACTGATCGTACATTTTATTCATTTCCTGATATATTTTTATAATTTTGCAAGGTTCCTGTTTTACAAATATATTTGTAAATGTGTTTTTCATCTTATAGAAAAATAGAAAAAAACACTAAGCAGCTATTTTAAAATTAGGGTAATAATTAATTGGGAACTATCCTTTCATAACAGATAATACAACTATACAATATTATTTTAAACGCTTTATACAAAATGTCCCAAAAGTAAAGTGCCAAACTCCGGGAAATGGTGATATAGGTAAAGATAAAAAGAAAATCAAGTATAAATGTTTGTTTACCAGATATCCGCCATTTTGGTTTTTTATTTTTTTACAAAAGAATGTTTATCTCCGTGTTGGCTTAACCGATCTTCATAAAACTCGCTATGCATATTAAGATAATAAATACCTATCATAGAAAAAAAAAATTTGATCCAATGTTAAATTTCAAAATGGCGGCCGTTTAAAATTGTTTAACACAAATTGTGGCAAACGGCAAAAAAACAAAAATATTATTGAAAACACGTTTTTATACAACTTTATTACCAATCGGTCAGTACCAAAAAAAGTAGAATTGACCAAAATATAACCGAGACACATTGATATTTGTGTTGAGTGGCAGCAAAAAAGTTAAAAACAAATGGCTTTTTTAGCCGTTTATTGACTTGCGATAAAAATGCATTAGCATTTAAACCATACGCTTGTATACAATTTGAGCGCTCTTTGATCTTCATTTGCATCCAATCAGATGCTTTATCATTTACGTTGCGCTTGACAAACCTACAATATCTACTTTACTACTCATTTACAGAGATCTACATTGCGCAATTTCAGAGTGAATCCTTAAAGTAAGCCTTGCATTATCTTCGAGTAGAGGAATTCATATAAAGAATATTCTAAGATCATTTTTTTACAGTATACATAAAAAACATGGTTACGTGAAAATTCAAAACTCACATATAAACCTGTGTCATATTAGGCTAGATAGCACGTACGAACGCATAGTAATGAGTTTATTTGCAGTTGACTTTGTAATTAGTATATCTACAACATGAGTTTATTCATTATTATTATCTAGTGTAAACTTGATAGTTGGTCTCAAAGTATTTATATGATTTAAAAATTAGTTATGTATGTAATTTCTTGAACGTCATTTACGTTAATTTGTACGACTTACGAAAGTTACTTCCCTGGGTCATTTTAATTTACTAGAAACTTGCAAGCACTGATTTACAAAAGCACGATTAATTATGCAAGCTTGCCTCAAGACAGTCTCGGACGCATTACCATTTGCTAAAGTAGATTTTTTTGAAAGTTTAGAGTATATGCCAAAACACGTAAATTACTGTGAAACGCCATTATCAGTTACTGTAACTACAACTATTTGCATGTACCTGGCTCTCGTCAGGAACGATGAGAAAGTGAGTTTAGTAATAAATTAAAATGTTTTCACAATATATTTATGGGGAAGTATATGCTTAAGCAGATATTCTCCCTGAATTGTTATAAATCTTCATTCTAAATATTGTTTAAGGTGAGAGCGGGACAGTAGAATGTGCAGGGTTTGAAACTGTGTCATATTGCGATGACACACGAGAGGTCGTATAAAAAATCGCTGCCATCTATCAGTCACTGGCTCAAATGTATTAATTTTATAGATTTTTACTGTTTTACCATCCTCGGTGATATACTGAATATAAACTGACAGCACTCAACCAAGAATAATTTTACTAGCCATAAATATTTTATTTTCTTAAGATACCATTTCCAGAATATAAAAAACACGTCGTCGGTTAATTTTAAAAACATTTTCTTAGACATTTCGAATTGCCTGTGTTTTCCTTTGTCTGTCATGATTTCAAGTATCAGCACTTTAATCTAAAGCCAAATTTTGAAATTAAATTGTTCATTCTATGTCTGTCTCCATCAAAAGGTTTTTAGTCTAGTCAACATTAATTGTAATTAATTGGCTCGACTGGACACTTATGTTCTTCATAGGTTACATATAAATGTACTATGTTGACTAACAAGCAATACTTGAACGTAAGAATGGTAAATTATCAAAGATTAAATACAGTTTCTTAAAATAAAACAGTTTGACATTTTTTATGTATTTCCAACAAAAAATAGCTGATTCATAAGAAAAAAGAAGAAAAAACAAATCATCAGGTTTTGATTAACAAAATTAAGCTAATATTAAGTCTATTTCTGTACGTTTATCAGTAGTATGTATTTGTAAGTGTCCAATAGTGTGATCCGAAGAAAGCAGAATGGGCTTCAGTAAAATCGAGGGGATTTTATTGTATTCTAACATGCTCTGCCACATTACACAGCATACATATCATGCACTCTGAATATATCATAAAGCTCTAGTTTCATATAAACTTACTGTTTTCTTTGGCGATTTTATACTCATATTTGACGAGGTATAAGTTTTTTTTCAAACATTTATTTTGTTTATTTTACAGTTATTTTTATAATGCAGTCTTTCGTTAACGATCATACTATTATTAATATTTACTTCTGTTATTAGTTATTGAAAAAAATGATTCAATTGTATAATATGGGTTATTGACAAGCCACACAAAAAGTTATCCTTAACACTAATAAGGTTTGTTACTTGTCATAGATACTCGGACACCTTATCTTAGAATTTAACACAATTATTATTGGAAGAATTTTTATAAAACTCCTTATGTGAATATATTTATATTACACGTTAAAATACAATTTTTTAAATTGAATGTCATATAATTAGTTTATATATTTGATTAGACGTGTAGCGGTTACTTTATACGCTTAAACTTCATTGCTCCAGTTTCGCTTGAGGTATGTATTAACAACGTACGTGAACGTCTCACAACACGCATTTGTTACATTATAAGTAAAAATATTATTGTGGTCATTTTCGGTAAACCACGTTTACTATCCTCAGACCAGAGAGATTTACAAAGAAAGGACATTGGTATTCAACTACTCTACTTACATACTAACACTTGTCACAGACGGTTGGCTGAAATTGTCAAAACGGTTGACTGTTGGAAATACATTATTATGACTGTTCAAATACTATTGGTAGTATCTGCTTATTTGATGAAAATACATTGTGAACAATTATTACAAAATTAACCTGTCCATTCGTATATTTGTTAAGATCCTTTCATTTTTCTTTAAACATATATACATGTTCTTTTAAAATACTTCCTAAGTTTCCCACCCACGGACTCTTACATGGAATGTTATATAAGCGTAGTAAGAAAAGTATTTAAAAAACATCCTTCAGTCAAATTATGTATATTTTTCTTTTTAAAAATATATAAGTCGAGTGGATTCGGGCCGGGAATTTCAGTATCGTCAAAGTACTGATAGTTACAGACTTGAATGAACGTTGCCCCTTGCCTAAACTTGGTTTGCAGGCGTTCTACAGGCTGTATTGTAGCGGGCAAACCGGGCTATTAAGTCGTATGATAATGATGCCGTTATTAAATATGTTCTATATAAGGCCTTCTTTTTACATAAAGCATACATTTTTTAAATTGATACATTTAACAAATCACTGAATGTTATTTAATTAATATGTGAAAATTAACCTTGAACAACTTTACTACTTATAATTCCCATAAACATATACATATTATTATATCGTATCGTGAAAAACTCCCTAGTCTACCATGTTAAAGAACACGTCATGTTAGTATAAACATTTACCATTATAATATTCCTTTAAAATAACTTACTATGTTTCTCAAGGAACATTACGTGAATATTTCAGTTCCACATAAACATACACCAAGAGTTTACAGTTGAAATACAAAGTGCTTTATTTTACTTCAATATATAATGTTTTTACGTTTATAAAATATATAAAATGTAAAATATTAGTTTTTGTTAAATTTTAAATGTGTACTACATAAATTCGTTAGATCACATATGTTAGCTGTCGTAATAAACATAAAAACGCCTTCATTATCTTAGATACTACATGTGACGTATAGTTGTACGCTGGACGAATCCGCGTTCATTCAAGTCTGTAACTATCAGTATGTATTTAAATACTGAACGTATTAAAGTTATATTAAACTCATATTCAGCAAATATTACGAAATCAACGTGTCAATTTTTACCAACAGTATATTTTTGGCCTTAACTTATGACAACAAAGTTGAATTATTTCTGGCAATATTTTGCAGGGCTCTATCCAGAGCAGTTTCACGGCATGTACCATTCTCCTCTTACTGCACTACTTTTACCTCACGAGCTTCTTCTGGATGTTTGTAGAAGGTGAGTTTTCCTATGCTCTAAGTAATTAAAGTGTTTAAAAAATTATATTAAAAGTAAACTATGATATAGTATGTAGGTTGAATGCTATTTTCTTAATTACCTTATTCCTAATATAGGACTCAATTATAATTTTCATTCACGGATACAAATCTATAAGGTTTTAATAATCTGGTTAGTTTTAACTCTATTTTGGATTTTTGGGAGAAGCAGATAACAGTACTGTAAATGAAATAAGAGTTATTCGAAACTATTTTGTAATAATCATTAAACTTAAGCATAAGCGTGGACCTGTATTTCCTATTTTCTGTCAACTAGGTATATTGCCTTTTTGTCTTTAAGGTATTAAAATTATTTTATACAGTACAAGTGAACGTCTCACACAACACAAATATATTACAGTACGAGTTTATATTTTAACACAATTATATTATAACATAATCACAAAGTGCACAAATATACCACAATATAAGTACAAAATGCACAAATACTTTGCTGATCGATTTTTGCAAATCATTTATTTATTTTTTCTTAATCAATTTATTTTTTATCTTTTACCTTCCTTAGGCCAAAGAGATCCATAAAATATTAAAAAAGAACGTCTATTTTTAATTATTACTATTACTACTCATTATTCTTGGTGGGATGTGATAAGAATAATTAATGGACAATGGAAAAAAAATTAAGAACCTTTTCCGTTAATTCACTACCACTAAGTTTTCCCGTTATTTCATTACCACTATTTTTTTATCACAATTACGGTTAGGTTATGTGGTGGCTACTAAAGTGTATCACAAACTGGTAAATCCAATGATTGACTAACGCCGAATGCGCTCTCCGTGTGTGAGTTCTTAGAAAGCGATAAGATAAAGCAAGCGATATCGGATTCCTAGTGGATAAGTAATACTAAAGTGGACGTACAAATTATTTTGGAACAGTTTTTAGAGCAATAGAATATTTATCAAAAGGTAATGAATCAAAGGAAAAAAAATAGTTTTAGTGAATTAACAGACAAGTGCCATTCACTTAATACTTGGCACAATAACCGAATGTAAGCTAAAACAAATTTGCTTGAAAAAGTAAAAGTTTTATATTTCAACCTATACAAAACACAAAATCGTGGTCAATATTTTTATATGTTATTTATTAAATACTAAAAATGTTTAAATAGTGGAATGTAATGTTTTGGTCTATCCAAGCGGTTGGTATTTTCATGAGATTGAAGAAACATTGTGCATTTAAGAACAAGAAATCAACATAATTTGATAGACAGTTAAATGTTTCATAAAAATACATTCATACATTTTTTTTATGCATCATACTGTCCACGCAAAGAGGATCATGGATACATTTTTAGTTAGCAACAAAATATTAGTAGAATTTTCGGGGTATTTAAGAGTGATTAAAATAAAATAGGCAATTTTCGCATACTTGTTTCTGTTCCATTGCAACTGGCTAGGTTAGATCAATACTTTTAACTATTTGATTAGAAAGATATATATAGTTTAACAATCAAATTCAAGTCACTATATTTTAAAATAATAATAATAAACTTGATACGAAACACAAAAATTGCTTTGACCAATCTGATAACAAACGAATTTTATAATTTGATATTTATCTGTATAAACTCTAACGAACTCAAAATGGCGGGAATTACACGCTAATCTGGGAGCAGAGTCACGGATTTTCTTTCATCCGCGCACACTTTTATGCATACAACTTACAACAAATTAATTTGCATATTTAGATTTCGTCGTTGGTGGAGTTGAGTCTAGTAACTTTTATCTCAACCCTCCCATATTGCGTGTTAGGTCAGATTCAATCATTTAGACCACTAGTGTCATGGGCACTACGTCATTCTTTATAAGTCCGGTAACTTTTATCTCCATCTTCATTGGTTGCATTTCACGTCAAATTCAATCAGTCAGACCACCTATGTATCAAGACTGAATTGCAGATCAGACACGCCAGCAATTGAATTGCTGACGCATAGACTTTCATTGCAGTCGTTCTATATGAATAGACGAATATAGAACGAATATGGTGAATAAATGGTAAATAAGTTGTACTGATCTAATATCGAACACATTTTAATTAATTATTAAGTTTTATAGTACTGTTAATCTACATTTTATACATATAAAATGTTCGTACGTAAATTAAAGAAAATGATAAGAGGATATCACTGTACGTGTATGGGTGGGCGGGTTGTTTAGTACCACAGTACGTGTATGGGTGGGCGGGTGGGTCAGTACCACAGTACGTCTATGGGTGGGCGGGTGGGTCAGTACCACAGTACGTCTATGGGTGGGCGGGTGGGTCAGTACCACAGTACGTCTATGGGTGGGCGGGTGGGTCAGTACCACAGTACGTCTATGGGTGGGCGGGTGGGTCAGTACCACAGTACGTCTATGGGTGGGCGGGTGGGTCAGTACCACAGTACGTCTATGGGTGGGCGGGTGGGTCAGTACCACAGTACGTCTATGGGTGGGCGGGTGGGTCAGTACCACAGTACGTCTATGGGTGGGCGGGTGGGTCAGTACCACAGTACGTCTATGGGTGGGCGGGTGGGTCAGTACCACAGTACGTGTATGGGTGAGCGGGTGGGTCAGTACCACTGTTCGTGTATGGGTGGGCGGGTGGGTCAGTATCACTGTTCGTGTATGGGTGGGCGGGTGGGTCAGTACCACTGTTCGTGTATGGGTGGGCGGGTGGGTCAGTATCACTGTTCGTGTATGGGTGAGCGGGTGGGTCATACCACTGTTCTTGTATGGATGGGCGGGTGGGTCAGTACCACTGTTCGTGTATGGGTGAGGGGTGGGTCAGTATCACTGTTCGTGTATGGGTGGGCGGGTGGGTCAGTATCACTGTTCGTGTATGGGTGAGCGGGTGGGTCAGTACCACTGTTCGTGTATGGGTGGGCGGGTGGGTCAGTATCACTGTTCGTGTATGGGTGGGCGGGTGGGTCAGTACCACTGTTCGTGTATGGGTGGGCGGGTGGGTCAGTACCACTGTTCGTGTATGGGTGGGCGGGTTGGTTAGTACCACAGTACGTGTATGGGTGGGCGGGTGGGTCAGTACCACAGTAGTAGTAGTGTGTGTATGTGCGTGTGTGTTCGTTTGTGTGTGTGTAAAGTTAGGAGATTACTGATTAAGAGTCAAGTATAGGTGGCTGTGCGATTTTCTTAGTTGTGTGAGTGGTGGTTGGGCTTATTAATTAATTACTAATAAGCAACATCTAAATGATGAACCATGTTCAGGGTTATATTCCTTTATTGTTTTTATTCCTTGTAAGTAAGGTCAGATTGGCTAACACATAAGTTAGAAAAGAGATGACAAGGGTACAAGAAGAGCATTCGTGTACAGTGTCAGTGTTGATGTACATTATCTGTGGCGTTTAACTTTTCAGGAAGAGTGCTTATGAAATTAAATTAAAATTTCATTTTGTAAGCTTTTGTTTCGTAAAAATAGCTGAAACTATTTTAATATTCAAAAATAAAAAATTGCATATAACATCCGCAAGAAATATTTTAACTGCGTAATTTTTAGGCCTTTATCTTTACTTACTGGTGGTCAAGACCTTTACAAGGGAGACTGTCAATCTAAGGATGTATTCGCTCATTGGTTGGGGTAAGTATTGCCAGTTTGCCTTTTTCTACTAGTAAAAGACACCACAGTCCTGTCCATGTTATAGAATATGAAATGTTTATGCTTTCTTACTGTTTTAATAATAATATATATTATTGTTCATAAGTTTTTAATTATTACTGGCTGTATGGTAAAATATTGCCTAAAATAGTGCTCTTACATCTAAAATTAGCATTGTTTACTGCTTTAAGACAATCAAAATCAAACGTTTCAGCTCTTACATAGAAGTTATTTCTATGTACTATTTTACAAAATAAAAGAAGTACATTAAAGTAAACAAACTCAAACCATTAATTTATTAATCTTTCTTGGTGATTAACAAATTTGAAGAATAAATTATAGCTGATATATGCTATATAACTAACAATGATATTATATAGTTTCATTTAATTACACGTGAGTTGAAGGAACTATTGTCTACATTGTCTAGAAATAAGACACGTTAACCAGTATATATTATAAATAGTGTAATAGTTGAACAAGCAAATTATATATTAAATTTAATAATGAGCTTAATATCAAACAATTATTTATGACAACTTATAATGAGCAGCAAATTATGCATGTCGTCTATGAACTACTTTAATCACATTACTACTGTATGTTAGTAATGTCTAAGGAACTTTAGTACCTTATCATAGAAGTACCACTGATTGTTAATATGTTAAAATACTTCTCAACACGCCCACTAACTGTAAAGTTCCCCTACAAATATCTGGAATGAATTCTATAAAAGAGACTCGTATCTTTATGGATTTTCAGATAGTTTGTTATTAGGGGTCCTTATTATATTTCTTTTTGTCATTGGTTTTGCTTTTTTAAAACGCTTATAAACTCGTCTCGTTCCTTATAGTATCGCTGTTCATTTTTCAGTTAGTTTGTTGGCGCATATCAAGGCACTTGTAGTCTTATAAATACTTTTTTTGTACCTTACAGTAGTCTAGTGCATATTAATTTATGTAAATTTAATAATAACAAAAATATGGGTGAACTATTCATAATACTGCTGTAAATTACTGTACTTTTTTTTTACAATAAAACATTATTTTCATTCATTCATTCACTTAGGTGCGCATTTATGTAATGTGCATAGCTCTTTGATATGGTCTAGTCCAGAATTTTATAGTTTTTTTGCCACAATAATTGATAGTTACGAGTTATTCAATTTCATAACTCAAATTATCATTAAGCCGATTTAGAAGGGGAGTTTCTTAAACATGTGGCTCTCTGCATTTCGTAAGGATTAGAATAAAAATAATAAATAATTTCTTAAAATTTTCATTAAAGTTTTTTATAAAGAATAGTAGTTTGAAACATTATTTTAAAATAAATGTAAGGGAGTTCATTTGAAAACGTTCCACGTTTGTAGCTTCAAAACAGAACAATTAAGAAAAGTTCTGTTTCAGGGGATCTTTATTACTCATTCTGGTAACCAAAAGCAAAATATTTTTTAAAAAAGGTTGTTACACCTAACCCCCCCCCACCCCCACTGACGCCAACTCAAAATTTTCAAACTGCAACCCATACTTTGCAATGCCTTTAATGAAAGATCATAAAAAATTTGGTGAAAAGAATTTTGAAATCGCACCAACCGTTCAGATGCTGTGTACAAAAAAAACCAATGTTTAGGCGTTTTCAAAAAACCCTTTTTAACACGTCTTAAAGATAAATTTTAACGTTAGAGCTTTGTCAAAATAATAAAACCTAAAAAGCTCAAATCAATTTAGTCTTAAAAAATATAAAAACCCTATGCAAATTTTTACGGATTTTTTTCTTAATTCAGCTAAACATGTTCAAATAGGATGATAAGGTGTGTGACCACTTTTTGGAAAGCCCTATCGGCTCAACAAGTTAAAACCCACGGTTTTGAAGCAACAAATGTGGGAAGTTTTCAAATGAACACCCTGTAAACAGAAACGCATCATGCGTATGCTATTAATGCTCGAAGCTGTTTTAATGAAACAAAATACATTTTATTAATGTAATAAGGATAAATAAAGCAACAACTGGCTTTTCAAATATATTAAATCTAAGCATAGTCGTGTTTCGTAAATAGAGTTTTGAGTATGGATCTCTTACGTAAAATTAGCCTTGTTGGTAAGGAAGACTGACAATGAAATCTTGTTAGCTTAAACTGATTGAAACTCTTATGTTGAATATTTTAATTTTGTGGTACCACTTTAAATAGTTCCAAAGACAGTGTAGAGAAATAATACTTAACTACGGTAAAATGTCGGCAATATTGTTATTTAACGATTCAATTGAGAGTGTAATGGATGTATGTATATTGCATGTGGGCTATCTACGCCAGTGGTTACTTGGGCTTACTGGTAGTGAATGCAGTGGCGTGCCGAACGCAAGATCTGTACTCTTTCATGGGTGATAAGAAACTGACGGAATACTAAATGTAGCCTTCACTCAAGGACAATATTTCTTACCTTATTTATGAAGGCATTCAATCCAACACTGATTACATTGATAACAATTAATTTAGTGCTGTTAATATTGTAGGGACTCCGATGATCATTGTACCTGCTTGGGGTATTGCTAAGAGATTGGATATTCCAATCACAGAAGACGTCCAGGTAATCTAATTTTATATATAGATGTGTTCTGTGAGTTGAGTTTGGTTTTATACCACTAGATGCTGCAGTCTGTGACCTAAATAAAGTGAACCCTATTCTGTCCCATATGTACAAATATAATTAAGTGTTAAACTCCTTCTAAAAAGTATTAAATAATGGAGGATGCTTAGTACAGTAAGCCCTCGATTTAACGATCCCGATTTAACGGACCCCGTTTTAACGTACTTCGTATTTAAGGGACAACTTACAACTGCATTACAGTATCTAAAATGTTAATTTATAAAACGTGTAGTTTAATCACTGCTATACAATATTTATTTGTGTATTTTATTAGTTAACTATTAGCTGGCAGCATCACAGTTATTTTTGATTATTAAAGTGTTGCAATCTCATGACAGATTGGAGTAAATTTACCCTAACTTGACGGACAATCGGCTTTAATGGAATAGAGCCTGTCCCATATAGTCCGTTAAATTGAGGGTTTACTGTACTTATTTGATTTAAATACATTTATTTGATGCTTTGTTTGAACAGTGTAATTTAAGAAATCACGTTACTTTTATTTAAACTTTGTCAATCAATAGTCTTACAATATGTACATTAGTTACAAATCACGCAATGTTTCAATTGCTCTGCTTAGCTCTTCCTTCCAAAATGATCTAATAAGGTTTCGCACATATTTAATGGACTAAAAGTACAAATACCAAAACGAAATTGTAGCACAGTCATGACTTTTTCGTGTGTTTTTCCCTTTGATGTGGGTTTTTCACCGTAGGATTAACTTGTTCTCATATCTTGTCTAAACAAAAATTGCCCTACATTTATTGTTTGGAATAATATGTTACATTTACACACATTAAGATTTCGGGTTCTGATCGTATCAAAAGCATACCAAACTTAGAAGCCGACGTTTCGATAGCATTCCAGCTCCATTTTCAGGGCCAACTGGTAACAAATCTGAATTATCGGCTACCGAAGACATGATGTATTAGAATAGACACGTTGATCGTAGGAGTCTACCATACGGTGTGATATTCACCAGCCTTATAGAGGAATGGGATGACTCTTGAGGATCATAGAGAAAAAGGAAACGAATTTCGCTTTCTTATGGCCGTAGTGAACGCCTGCGGTAGCTATAAATAGATTACAACTAAGGTACATATATGTACATATGTAGTACAGTTACTATGTTTATAATTGAGGATTATTGGCCTTTGTGGATTAACAGGTGGTGGCCATACTATTCCCAAGGAAAACTGGAGAATAAACTCGACACCACTAACCCGACAACAACTCGACGCACTATTGGATGTGACCTTGGACTACCAATAGTTTATACCAGGTCAATTAATCGATATCAATAATTTTAGGAAGAGTTTGGCGTGGACACTACTTGAGCTATCTGGGGTGTCCAGTTATACATGACTTGGATGTATTATTGCAATAGCACCTCTGTTTCTTTCTTCTCTACGCAAGGACTTAATTTACTGATATTCCCACTAATTCAAATACCATCAATACAGTTGAAGACAGTATCTAGGCATATAATCAACCTATATTTTAGTTTTAGTACTTTATTGAACAAATTATTATAGTGATGTCCTCTTTTTTAAATGATATCCTTTATGTTATTATAACTTGGTTTAGTTGTATATTATCACTATAAACAGTAACGTACTCTCTGCACCAGACTAAATGTTGTTATTACTGTCCTCAGTCACATGGGGGAATGTCAGGGGGACACTGTTTCTGGATGATACCCTATACTTTCGACTGGATATACCAGACACCCGCCTTCACAGTCCTGGCACTCAACCTCTTGTTCCTGGTGCGCATCATGTGGGTATGTAGAAACAACTCTCGTAACAACAATACATTAGCAGTAGAGAAACCACATACAAATTACAGAGAATAATGTTTTATATCTGTCATATGCAGTACCAGTTTGGGGAAGTGAAAGCCAGAGGACCTTACTATTGTTTCGACTACAAAAGAAGGCTATAAGAGTCATATTCTCTCTCCCTAGAGGCCATTCATGCAGGGAGATTTTCAGGACCAACAACATTTTAACATTCCCTTCAATTTACATCTTGGAGACCTTGTTGTTTGTCAGGAAAAATATTTCTGTGTTCAGCTCTCCTTCCAGTAACAGATATCCACTCCGCAATACCAATAATATTTCAATTCCCAGACATTCCACTTCATTTTTCCAAAAACAGTTCCAGTACAATGCCATCAAACTCTACAATAGTCTTCCAACATCACTAAAGATCGAGCAGGATCACAGGGCTTTTAAGAGGGGGGTAAAAAGAATGCTTTTAGATGCAGTGGTCTACAGCGTCCGTAATTTCCTGGCTGGTAGTCACTAACTCTGTTGACAAAAAAAATTGTAATTGGTTGACAACAATTTGTAATTAGTTTTAATTAGTATTAGAGTAATTATTTCATTTAGTTACATTGATGACTTGGCTAATGCAATCTTGTTTTGTTGATCTGGCTTAATAAACGAGTTATTGAGTTATTATTATTGTCTTCACTCAGGTACTAATCACGAAACTAAGGTCAGCTAACAATGCAGAGACTCAGCAGTATCGGAAGGCCAGCAAGGCATTGGTAGTTCTCATCCCTCTGCTGGGTATCACTTACATACTCGTCATAGTGGGCCCCACCCAAGGTGTCCCAGCTTACATATACGCTTACCTCAGGGCCATCTTGCTATCTACACAGGCAGGTTCTACATTATAGTATTTATTATCCAAATCAAATTAGTCTACTTATGTGTTGTACTCCTCACTTGAAAATTTAGCAGTTCTATATGGGACTCCAAATGTCTGTCGACTGCGTGGGCATTATTTACTTTACTATTTACATATTATTATCAAAAAATGTTGTGAGTTTTATATGAAAATAAAATAAAAATATCTATGTAACTTTTTAATGCACTTAAACTTACATAGTAAGTCTATTGTTAAAAAACACAATATAAAAATTGTGGTAGCTTATATAGCATAAATAATTAGTGTAATCATATATGATAGTATCTTATAGTTTATATTTTCAAAGGAAATAAATCATAGTGAGCAGTTTGTTAGTAGACAAAACGAGGGCGGTTTGCATCAAAATTTATTGACCAAGAGAGCCACCATCCAGTTTCAATTTTGTCAAAGGCATTCAACAATCGAACTAGTATACATACATACTAACGAGTCTAATATGTAAATATCTGAAAAATATGAGGGTTTTTTTTTTTTTTTTAGATATCGTTGTGACCTTTTTTTGTCAGTGCTTTCCTAGTTGTAATATTATATATATCATTTGTAAAAAATGAATTCATTATTAGTTTCTTTGATAAAGTATGGCATGTTGGCCTTTTATTCAAACTTAAACTATGGTTATCTCATTAATATACAACTTAAAAATAAATAATGTTTCAATATCAGATTATTTCAAATAAAATATGAGGACATAATCACTACAGTCTTTGAGTCTCCAAGGTCGTATTACTTATGTTATTTAAATTTGATATGTTCTACAAAGTTTAGGTATTATGACGACTATGTTTGCCAATGAGCTACTAGCATGCTTCAGTCAGCATTCAAGTATCTGATTTCATTGAAAAATTGGAAATTTTGAATAAATCACACAAAATCAACCGCTAAGTCGATCACGACTTGTGGCCATGTTTCCCTTAATAACGTAGCCCTGCCTCAAATAATACGGTTATTAAATTGTAGTACCATGCATCATTACAAGAGGTAAACTTGTCATTTTCATGGTTGGAACGAAAGGCTGCTTTTATTTAAAAATAAAAACCTTGTAATGTAAAAATTTATTTTAAATAACGTCCTGGCTTTTGGCGTATCTTCAAAACAAACCTTTTTTGAATAAAGGTAATCTGAAACTGATTTTTACGTGTGTTATGAGGTATGCGACGCAACATCAAGTTCAAACGGCGAAATTTTACAAAAATGTCGATCTAAAACTTACATTTAAAACCCTCATGGTACATACCAACCAAATGATGTATAATGATACCAACATACTATTTGTAAAGGATATAATAATTTAAAAAAATGTTATCTGTCCATAAAGTTATACTTTTTATTGGGTGTATGAAATGCCATTTCGTGTTTTAGTGTTTTTTTAGACCGAATTTAAAATTCTCAAAATAAAAACCGAACCTAACCCAAAATTGAAAAACTAATATTGAATTTTTCTCAGCATTTAATGGGTAACCAACTAATTTTTTAATTGAATTCTGAAAAATCTAAACAATTTCAGAAATGCAGGAAAGAACCGTGATAAAATAATTTTGAAGAATTGAAAATTTATAAACCTATAAACATTGGCCTAACATCACTTATTGAGAAGTTTCACTGTAAATCCAATATTTTAATCAATATCTTCTATCAATATCAGTAAATCTAGTTTCAACATATAACAACTAATGTTTTTATGTTTGTGTTCTTAATATTTTCACTAAACTATAAACAAATTGAATCTATTTACTTTTAAAAAAAATGTAAACACATCCATTTGACATTTAATATACTGATAATTTAATTATGAAAAATATTGATGACATCAAATTCAACAAAAGTCATTGATAGTATGGTAATTATTCGTATTTTCCAATTTTTTTAAAATCTAAGCATGGATAGTAATAATTTGTATTCTCGTACCTTGAGAATAAAAATTTCATAAGGTCATTTCTATGGCAAAATCAATATTTGTAGATAAATATAAATCAATTTGAAAGTACCCAAAAATAATGTATTAATTAAGTCACCTTTGAACCTAATACGGTAGAGATGTGACCAAATACAGTCAATAATTAATTTTTCTACGGATACAAGATATCTAGCAATTCGTTCCACCAGAAAACACATCAAAAAGATGTTTTTATCTGAGACTATTTAAAAGTAATCTGAGTATTTTTATTGTGTTTATTACTTGACATTATTTGTATTATTAAATAAAAATCCAGAATACTTTCAGGGGTTTGCAGTAGCTCTATTCTACTGTTTCCTAAACTCAGAAGTCCGGAACACATTGCGCCTCCATCTGGAAAGATGGAAAGAGTCCAGGGATCTGGGAGATGGAGGTCGTCGGTTTACGTACTGTAAGGACTGGTCTCCCAACACGAGGAACGAAGAAATTAGGTAAAAGCACGTACTTACTTTTACTTCTAACATCTCCAATATAATTTGAACAAAACAAGAACTGTAGTAGATTCTTGTGGTTAAGTATTAGTAGAGTCTATTTTAGAACATTTTGTGACAGAATAAAAGAGCTATCGTAATGTATAAAACAATAAATAGTAAGAAAATGTTTTTATTTTCTCAAAAAACATTACATTAAATTTTTCATATACCGTTAGAAATTCATCAACCATTAGAAATAAAGTTTACAAACTAAAATGCCAGAACTAACCTGTACTGGACAGAATTACCGATCTATAACAGTAATTATTACAGGCTAGTAGTTAAATCTGAAAACCCTAACATATGTAATAACAAATTTGTACACTATGAAACATATGTTATAACCAAATTAATAAAATAAAAAGAAAATTAAAAATTAACCTCTGAGGCCCAAAGAAACCTGACTGGAGATTCAGTTAAATTAGAAAAGTGTCAAAATAGTGGCTAATAGTAGTAATTTAAAGTAATAAAAACAATAAAAAATAATAACTCTCCAAACAAATAATATATTAATAGTTTTTCTATAAGGTAGAATAGTTTTTTACACACTATAGCCTATTTAAACTATACATAGAAGTGAAAATAAATAAATACAAATTGAAATAAAATTAAGTTAACAATGCATATGAGACCGAGGAAGGACGACGCTCAAGGTTGCAAATGCACTCCGTAATCATGAAATGAAAAGTGGCTTTATTAGGTGGAGTTAAAACTATTACGTCATCTGTTCCACTCAACCACATTGATCATAAGGGCTGATAACATTCCTGATTTTGTCAACAAATCTAAGACGGTGCCATCTATGGTGTAATCAAATGACTTATGTTCCCTAGGTGGTGCCGTAATTTTCCATAAATTGATTTGCTAAGAATATAATAAGGTACTTTTACACATTCAGTACTATAGGATTTAGAAGCACACTAGCTCCCCTTGTTGTTAATTGAGAGCTGAAGTTCGTCTTGAGCTTATAAATAAATTGCCCTGCAAAACACCTTGATGTCTCAGTGGACCCAGATAGGAGTCTTGAGGTACTCCAGAAAGCATGGCTATCCATATCTCCTTGCTTAGTGATTACCTAAATTAATTTAATTTATTTTTAGAATTTTTAGAATTATCATCTTAATTATATTATTATTTTTAATTAAGACATTCATTCTTAGAGTTTATTTTAAGATTTTTTTTATCCATTAACTTCGTTATTGTTGATAATATACAATAATAATCATGCGAGAGTCGGAGCCACCATGAATGAATGACCCCGTTGGGATTGGTCGAGCATTAGGTGCGCTCGACCAATCCCAATGGGGTCATTCATTCTGGTGGGTCCCTAAAATGTTCCTGAAGTACGCGAAGCCCACTTGTAGGGGAGAGTTGTCGGCACAAGAAATTCCGTGTTTCATTAGCATCCACCCACATACCAAAGTCGGGTCAAAATCCTGACGTCTTTTACAAAAACAACCACAACTCTGTTCTTTGTTAGAAAGCGGGTCAGTTGGGATCACACACAGTAGCTATTATTCTATTTTTAGTAATTTTCATTTGTGAAAGTGAGTGTAAAAAGTGTAAATTTTTAATTTATTTGTTTATGGTAAGTTAAATTTAATTTTTACGTTTAGTTTAATAATTTGTAAATTATTTTTTCTTTATTCAGGAGTTTTTTTTAACGAAAATGGCATATTTTAATAATAAGAAACGGATACAATTTCAGATTCAAAAGAAAGCTAAATTCAACGGAAAAGGAAAGTTGGCGGTGCACGGTCAAGTCATGTAAAGTGTCCGTATTTATGTTAACCCCCTCTTCTCGCACTTCATGAACGTCTCTGTTGGTCACCTGGAGTGCTTCGCGCACCTCAAGACACCTCAGCTACCTGACTCAGGTAAATTCGCGCACCTAATCCCCACCCTTGGGGGTCATGAGCAGGTAATCAATGCAGAGTCGTAACTCATGTGAAGGAATAATGTATGATTATTTATTTACTTGGCCTTAAGATTATGTATAAAATACTATAAAAGGGGAAGAATAATTAATTATGCCTCAGTTACCGTTATCAACAGCGGTGAACCAGCCCTACACGATGTCAGATACCACAACGCCTCTACAGTACTACTCCGTTTCCTAGAGTTCCTTGATAGGCACTTCCTTTCTATATGAATAAAGCTTAATTCACAATTTACCAATAGGTGATGAAAGAAGTTTCAAGTCGCTGTTACACCTATTGGCTTTATAACACCATTCATAACAAATAGTGCAGGTATAAATTCATTAAATTCATCTATATTAGCACATGGCCTTAGTAAAAATTTAGTGGTAAAACACATCAACTGCTGCAGACCCACTGGAACAACAAAATCTACAAATGACAGTATTCACATATACGTTTTGTGGGGTAGATTAATGACAAATAATGATACAAATTTAGATTTAAATAACATACCAGTTTTCGCTAATACAAAACCATTAAAATCAACGATAGCTAGAGCACAGATATGATACTGGTGGTAAAGGAACATAACAAATCCATGTTGCTTGTGAAAACTGAAGATGTTAGGATGAGAGGCAGTGGAGGCTGGATTGCAATAGGGACGTAAACCATTTTTAAGCAACTAAAACAACATTATTAGTATCAAGGGAAATTTTACCAAACAAGCAAATCTCTTAAGTTAATGGTAGATGAAAAACAAGTGGAGCAGTGCAACACTACAGAATGACCGGTGGAATACTATCGGGTTTGGCTCTATTGTAGTGTCTAGGTTTTCCAGTGCCGGCAACCTAGACTATTCGTGAAAAAGTTATTCGTGCCAAAATAATGTCCAGGCACCTTAACTTAACTCAAGCCATTCCAAAAATAGATGAAGTATCGGTAAAACAGCTCGCATTAAACAATGGCATCAGTAGCTTTAGCCAAGTCCAAGATCATAGTAGAAGGCAGTTGCGAAAAGCCCTTTTTATTTTTGACATAAAATCAGAAAGATTTCAGGTTGGGGTTTATTGAGTTTTTTTATTGAGGACAAGTTAGGGTTGAATTTAACATCAGCGCCAAGTGCAAATACCGAAATATTGGCACAAGAGATTAAAATAGCTTTCAGTGATGGTTTTCTTCCTTGTTTGTTGTCGATATGATAGCTCTTAATCCATAGATTTTTAAAAGTTGGCTAAAAACGTTTGAATGGCCTGATAATGAGATAAATATAGGAGCTCTTTCTTGTATCAACACCATGGCTTGCTGACTCCGTTAGTTAGACAATAGACCTTTAAGTGCGAAAGTCTGCACATCTGATCATTTACCTCAGCATTAAAATTCTTGAGGTCAGACGCTTTGTTTGATGCATTGACTCATTAGATTGTCTTGAAGGTTGATGATTTTCGCCTAGTTTTTGGATACACGCTGCTCAAGGGATGTTTTATTGCAGCATTATTGGATATTGGATAAATAATGCAATCATCACGCCTCACAAAACCATTTAACCTTTTCATCTTTACCAAGTTTGGAATATTCGGTGCTAGTTATAATTACGCACCATATACTGAACCGTCTTTTGCAACTTTCATCACACCATATTCCTTTATCAGCATTGGTCACAACGAGACAGTGGAGTTTCAGAGGTGAAATTCACCTTACTTCTTATCTGTAGAGAGTAGTTATGTTTAGTTTAGTTAGAATGTCGGTATGGACTAATGTTAAAGCTAACATTTATTTTGTTTGATAGCTACAGTTGGAACGTTGAAGGAGAAGAGATTAGATTACATTTCAATGTTTTGGCTATGGCTGGCTGGTTAGTGTACTTCACAAGTCTATTAGTTACGAAGGGGTAGCATTTAATACAAGCATTAATACACTCAATTCATTAAATACAAGAGTTCAGAGAAATTCAGGACAAATCACCTAAATGTGGCTACGTTTACCTCATTAGAACAGCCAATATATCCATCTTCCACAGAGAAACAAAAAACAACAATATACTATTGTATCTTCAATACGATAATTGTGCATTGTAGATCAGTTTGCACTTAAAAGTGAGAAATCGAGTTAGTATTTTTATCTTGAACCTTTTTTTTGTTATTATTATTATTTGAAGGCTCCTGAATTTACACATTTTCCACATTACTGGGGCTAAAATACAATATAAAGGATGAAAATAAAGAGAGAGTGAGCCATATTTGAGGAACTAAATGATTCTTGTGTTTTTATTCGTAGATTCTTTTGCAATTTGACGTTCAAAGGTGACATTCGTGAACTTTGACTCGAGACTTTGTTTGGTCTTAAACTGATGGTTGACTTGTTGATAATTGTTTACGTGAGAACACCCATTGATACTGTTCTAAGTTAGCAGCCTCATTAAAATTGCCATTAAAGATTTATTTCAAAATATATTGAAGTAAATGTTTTAATACGTGAATATAAATATAGTCAGACTATATACCTAGACTAAGCTTTCTCTATTCTTTGTGCAGACTCTGTCACAGTCTCCAATCGGCTGCCAACCACTACCGTAAGAGGGAGTCTACGGTCAGTGAGACCACGCTGATGACCGTTGTCGGAGGGGGAGGCTCTGCTAGGGTCAGCAACGGATCGGTGGGACCCACTCCTAACCTCACTCCTCTCGCCATGCGAACTTCCATCAGTCCCCACCAAGACTGCCCGGAGAGCGCTGTTTAGACCTTGTGAGACCACGATGATGACCAATGTTGGAGGGGGAGGTCAGCTTCAGTCAACAACGGGTCAGTGGGACCCACTCCTAACCTCACTCCTCTCGCCATGCGAACTTCCATCAGTCCCCACCAAGACTGCCCGGAGAGCGCTGTTTAGACCTTGTTAGACCACGATGATGACCAATGTTGGAGGGAGAGGTCAGCTTCAGTCAATAACGTGTCAGTGGGACCCACTCTTAAACTCACAACTCTCACCATGCGAATCACCATCAGTCCCCACCAAGACTGCCCGCAGAGCGCTGTTTAGACCTTGTGATGTCGGAGGGGGGTTCAGCTTAAGTCAACAACGGGTCAGTGGGATCCAACCCTAACCTCACTCCTCTCGCCATGCGAACCTCCTTCAGCCCCCCCCACCCCCAAGACTGCCCGAAGAACACTTTTTATGATGACTGATGTCGGAGGGGGGAGGCTCAGCTTCAGTCAGCAACGGGTCAGTGGGATCCACTCCTTCACTATGATTTAACCTCCATTAGTCACTTAAGATTTAAATATTTAGACATTTTGGCTAAAAAGAACATTAATAAGTAGCATTAGTAAAAATAAGATAATTTAATAAGATAATTTCAAATATTTTGTAATATCATATGTAATATTCAGATTAATTTTAATAGCTTTTGTATATTGATCAATAATATTGAAGTGGAATAAAATGAAATTGAACCTGTTTATCTGTTCACTGTTAATGTACTGCCGGTTATACAGAGGTATGCAGTAAAAAATCATTTAATTTTGTTTAAGGATAGCAAAGCATAAGGCGTAAAAGAAAGAATAAACTTAATACTTAAAAATATGTTACTGTTATTTTATGAAATAAAGTTGGTATCAATAATGCTGCTAATTGTATGGTAAATTTACAAGGAAAGTGTATCTAAATAAAAAAATAATAATTTGTGTACAGTATATACTCGTAGTAAGAAATAAATATAACACATGTAACTTGTGTATGTCAAACGTACAAACATACTTTTCAATTGCATAATTGGACACGTATATTTACGCACATAACATATCTGTCAGAGCTGCCTCTATTAATAGCATATATAGTTATTTATTGTATAAATCCGCATTTGTCCATAAGGAACCTATTGTTTACATTCTAATTGCTTTAATTTTTTTTGGCAATTTTAGATTTTTTCAAGCTAACTAATTTGGTAATTTTGGAACTAAAATAAAAGTAACATTACTTTTTAATTTGAAGTAACTTAATGCTAATATTTATAACTAACCTATAAACCAGATAATTTAATAAACTAGTAGTAATTTTTAGTGTAATTTAAACTGTTTAAGAATATTTTTGTATATTTATAAATTAACTTAATTTTATCTCTCATCGTTCCACTGGCCAGAGGGTGTTAGAAAATTTCACCATTTGTCATAGTTCTTGGCAAGATGTTTGACAGAATTCTGAATTCAATATTACTTGTTCTTTGTAAACCAGCATCTTCCTTTTTTATTTCTTCGAGCAATTATTCTATTAATTTACACTAGTCCGTTTCAAATGATCATCAAATAGCCGTTACCGTTTTTCACTGCAATCTCTTGTAACACATTTTATATTATTGTAGAATATAATAAGGGTGGCCTTGTTCAAAATACGTTTTATATTTGGGAGTGGTCTGAACTAGGCCACCTTTCTTCGGCTACCTTTGTTTTTCGCTCCCTCCCATCCTTCCTGATGCAATACTTCTGAAATAAATGAATAACCGGCCTGAGTTACTTCTTTACCCTTCATCATTGCACTCTACTGCAAATATTGTTATCTAAGTTACTTATATCTTGAAGCCAATAAGCCATTCTTTTCATTGTAACCTGATATGTTTTTCTTATTCATCTCACAGACCAGAAACATTTCTTACGTCCGATGTTCAAGTAACTTCAAGTTTATTTATGGTGTATATTTAAAATTATTCATGTTTTACATTGTAAACTCACAGAATACATTTATTATTTAAATGCAGTGTTTAGTTCCTATTGTCACTATTTAAGCTAGAATCACTTAAAGGAATTTAATTTACTAGAAAACATTTTTACCAACATTTACTAATGTTGCAGCGATAACTGTACGATAGGTAATGACTGCACGGCTGTATGACATTGTATTGACTATGAAGTCAATACAATGTCATACATTTGGTAATGGACACAATATTCTAAATCCTTAATTGTTTTTAGCTAGTTAAATCGTGTAACAGGACTGTAATCGTGTTTATATTTTTATTTAAATCCCGATATTTTTACGACTTTCCGATTTAAACCTACACGTTTTTTTTTTTTTTTTTTTTTTAATTTATTACCCTTTGCTTAAATGTTTTTGTTAGCAATGGCATCATTTTTACGTGTCATTATTTTTTTTGCTAAAATATGTACCTCTTTTAGGTTTATCTCTTATACAGCTGCAACCTTTTAAATTGTTCACTACAAAATTTGTTTTAAACTAACTTGCAGTATTTTGGAATAACGACATTCCGTTATGACCGTTTTAGTGTGGATTTATAACGGAATTTACAGGCCTAACAGAGCAGTTAGGACAACTAGTGTGTACATTTATTTATTTACTATATCTTCGGGCTTTTTCATGTTCTGCTATTTTAAAATAAAATATTACATTATTTTGTACATAATCTCTTTATGAATAAGTACCTTAAAATATTCTACATAAATTTATATTTCTGACTTGTTACATAAACAATGTATTTAGAGGAGTTGTGTTTATGTAATTTACCCAAAAGTTTTGTATGTAATGTTGTATGTATTAAGAATATTTAAATTTTGTATAACGTTCAGTATTGTAATAAAGATATTGTATTTTGTGTAAGTGTTTCTTTTGAGTACTGTTGCCAAGTTCAACTGATATTAAGTTTTCATTTTAACATAAGACTATAGTTTGTGGGTTTTCCGTTCACTTAAACACTTACAGATGTAAATTTACTAATAAAGACGTAACTCCATGATCGTTTCCTAAATGGGACATTTTAAATGCATGTACTTTAAATATTATTATGATTCTATGAAACCCCAAATACCAATAGAAGTTATTCTTTCAAGTAACAACATTTTGGTTACTATCGATTTTTCTGATACCATTTTTATAACTCTTTACAAAATATTCTGAGTGAATTTAGTTGCCTAATATTGTTTGGAAGTGTGTTGACAAAATTTGGCCCTATATATTGGAATGAAAGTTTCATTATAGTTTTATTAACTTTTGGCATTTTAAAATTGTTTTTACATGCTAAAGTATCTTGCTATCTTAATAAATTGTATTTCATAGTTTTACAGAACTCAATAAATGCTTTATTTAACTTACTACCATTACACAGAACTCAAAACAATAACATTTATGAAGATTTATAATACCAAAAACAAACGATAATAAATATAAATTAAATACAACACCGGTTCGAGATAGATATCTCATGATTTGAGAGATTATGCACTACACCACAATGCACCCAGCAGTTAAATATCTCATACACCTTATGAATATCTTATTGGAGTTAAGTGGTGTATTGAATACAGGCCTAACTTCGCATCTTGTGAAAAATAAAGACTTTTTAATTTCATTTCATTACCCCTGGCACGCTTCACTCGTGCATACTCGGCAATGACAAAGATGAGCGAGTTTTTTTCAAAATATTTTGAGTTTAAAACTTGGAGACCCCCCCCCCCCCCCGAGTAGCTTGAAAATATTTTATATGAGGACACTTATTAACCACTTTTTTATGTAGCTTTCATACTGATACTACCCTACCTGTTTTTAATGGAATAACTTATTGTGTAAAACCCTCATATATTTTAGAGCTTTTGATAATTAATCAAATCAATAGACCGAAACAAACCGTGGATGGTTTAGGACTGTACAAAAAGTATTTACACTGTTCACATTATGTTAGTTTATTATCTTACAACAAATATGTTTTTCTCTTTGCAGCAATGGTGGAGCGTAGAGAGTGATGAAGTGAGAGATGCTTCTAGACGACTCTCATCAGAGAATGCTTGATAAGACTTATGATACAATGAAGTCTTTCAACTTGACTGCTCTCACAGAACAAACAAGCATTTTTCATTTTCTCAGAAAGAGCTATTTATTAATAGCCCAATTGACAAAGAAATTTAAGGACCCATAAAGCTTTACCTGGAATACCCACACGCCTACCCATACACGTACGGTGATAAGAACAATCGGCTTCGGCGAGTACATGAAGCCGATTGTTCTTCAAACATTTATCGGCTGTATTTAAAATACGTAGACAATGTTATTCTTATCCACTCCAATGTGTATAGAAGTGGAGTATGCGTTTTTCTACTGTTCAGAATTGCATGGAGGATTTTCCTTTAATCTCAGTGTCAGCTATATTTGTTTAGTGATTTGTAGGGTGTATATCAAAAGTTGAGTTACATTAAAGAGATTAATCTCTTTAATCATGATTTGAGAGAGTGCATAATCTCTTAAATCATGAGATATCTATCTCGAACCGGTGTTGTATTTAATTTATATTTATTATCGTATGTTTTTGGTATTATAAATCTTTATACGAGTAAATGTTATTGTTTTGAGTTCTGTGTAATGGTAGTAAGTTAAATAAAGCATTTAATGTATGCATAAACAGACGTTAGAAAAATTAAAAAATACACTGAACAATAAACTTTAAACTAATTATATAAAAGTGTAACAAATTCAATAAATATGTCAGTAAATGTTTTTCCAAACTATGTTCTTCTTTTTTTAATACATTCTTACATTCCTACATAGCAGACGCTGACACAACTTTTTGCGTTTTTTAGGGTGAATATTAATGTAGGATGAATGTGGTTGGCCTGTGTAGTCTTACTAACTGATTTCGACTTAATATCCAGGGCAACTAAGAGGCTTACAGCTTTACGTGAAATCCGAACCCCGTAGTGTTGGTCTGTTTAAGTGGGTAGCAACCTAAATCAGTTTTTTACAAATCAATTTTATACTACCCTCTGTATTTTGTCGGAAATATTTCAAGCACTCATATGAATCCCAGCGTGGTGGCTCAGTAACTAAGGCCTTGAACTGAGGAAGGCTATATTCAAGATTCAAATTCCCATATGACTGCAGGCATGGCCAAAAGTAAGCGCTTCAGTTTCTTTGCATCAGTTGATACAATTGAACTTATGCGAAAATTAACTGATGCGTGAGACCACCTGATGCAACAGGAAATGGATACTCCATATATCCCGCTCACATTATCTGCTTCTATTTGTATCAGACAACAACAGACGGTTGATTTCAATTCGGTAAGTTTCAACAGTAACTGAATGCCTGACTTCCTGTTAATTCGCATCAGTTAATTTAAACTGTTAGGCGCTGGCATTTGAACTGTTACATCAGCTGAGCAAAATCAGCAGGTTGGCACATCCGTACAACTGATGCGAACGGTCGATACTTCACTCGTTGAATGAAGTTCGTGCAGAGTGAATCCTTGCAGGCCCATGAGAACTGACAAAGGAAGTTAAAAAATAAATATAATTGAGAAAATATATACCTTGTTCAATCACTTTATTTCATATACACGACATGTTTCGATCCTTAGATCATCTTCAGGTGTAAAATGTAACAAATCTTGAAGGTAATAATAAAATTTAAATTAATTAAAAGTTAACAAATTGAAAATACATAAAACTGTTTTGGTTAGTCTAATTGTTATTATAACAGATGGTGTAATATTAAATGTAAATATTGTATTTTTTTGTAATTTAATGGTGTCTAGATATCTTCTTGTTGTATTTATTAGTTATGTATATTTTCTTTGTTTTTGTATATATGTATCAAATATAATATTAGATTGGAATGATATTTGATCATTGAGTAAATTATGTGGATCAGTCTTTTTTGCTTTGTAGATGGCTAGTTCTTCTTTGACATCGAGTTTAAGGCTTTTTGGTAAGATTTGAATAATGTCCATATTATTTTCAATAGATGTATAACTATGAGATTCGGATATTAAGTGTTCAGCGTAAGTGGATTGTTGGTGTTGGGAATTTTTTGGTATGTGTTCTTTAAATCTTTGTTTGAAAGATCTTCCAGTTTGGCCAATATAAAATTTGGGACATTCATTACATTTGATACTGTAAATACCAGATTTGTCATAATTATTTGAGGTGGTTGGATTGTTTTGTAATAATTTTTGGAGAGTATTGTTGACGGTATGTGCAAGAATAGTATTGTTTTTGTTAAATATTCTATTAATGCTATTATTGATTTTCCCATAGTATTGCATTTTTATATATCTTTTATTAGATTTTTCTCCTTCTTTCTTCTTGTTTTGTTTGTGTTTATTTATTATGGAGTCTATTATTTGTGTTTTGAATCCATTTGCTCTAGCTATATGTTTTATTGTAAAATATTCTTTTTTGTATGCTTCTTGATTTAAAGGATATGTCAGTAATCTATGAACCATGGAATTGTATGCCGCAATCTTATGGGACCATGGATGATTGGATGATTTATGAATTGTGTGATCTGTTGCTGTTGGTTTTCGATATACTTCAAATTCTAAATGGTTGTTTAATTTCTTGATAGTAACGTCTAGGAAATTGATGGTTTCATTTTCTTCGGTTTCAAGTGTAAATTTGAGATTTTTATGTAGATTATTAAGCTGAGTTAATACTAGTTGTGCTTGTTCCTTATTTCCTTCTATAATTGCAAAAATGTCATCTACATATCAACAATCCACTTACGCTGAACACTTAATATCCGAATCTCATAGTTATACATCTATTGAAAATAATATGGACATTATTCAAATCTTACCAAAAAGCCTTAAACTCGATGTCAAAGAAGAACTAGCCATCTACAAAGCAAAAAAGACTGATCCACATAATTTACTCAATGATCAAATATCATTCCAATCTAATATTATATTTGATACATATATACAAAAACAAAGAAAATATACATAACTAATAAATACAACAAGAAGATATCTAGACACCATTAAATTACAAAAAAATACAATATTTACATTTAATATTACACCATCTGTTATAATAACAATTAGACTAACCAAAACAGTTTTATGTATTTTCAATTTGTTAACTTTTAATTAATTTAAATTTTATTATTACCTTCAAGATTTGTTACATTTTACACCTGAAGATGATCTAAGGATCGAAACATGTCGTGTATATGAAATAAAGTGATTGAACAAGGTATATATTTTCTCAATTATATATTATTTTCAATCCAGGGTCAATATGATTATCATAAAAAATAAACTTCATGACCTACATAAAGTTTCACCCCCCAGCATTTTAATAATATATTTTGCTATGTATGGGAACAAGGATTCAGAACCTCGATAATTTAAATATATATCATATCAGTATGTTATGAGGTTATTTTCAATATAAAAAATAATAAATAAATAAACAATAAGTTAACAAGAAGTATCCAAAGATGGTCAGAATGTGGTGCACAGAGTATAAAAGAACATCTAAATTACTAAAGGCCGAGATTAGCATAGTAAATTATCAATTGAAACTTCAATCGTCACAGATCTCATCTACATTCAAATTTATACACAACGGGTTAAAATTAATAATTTAGTATTTTACCCACATTATATTCTGGCTAGATATATTTACAACTCGATCTCCCAATGTCAATAAAAATATTTGATCAATTTATTACTTAAATAAATGGTAGCGGTTTAAAATTGGCACAAAAAACATTAAAAATAGTGACGTTTAACAATATATATTTAGAATATGAAAAGAAATTAGTTTTATATAGCCATTTAAATATTTAAAGACTGCTCAAAAGGTTTGTCTAAAAGATTAGAATAAAAACTAAAATCTTTAAAATTAAGTTCTAGAAATATTTAAAACTAATAGTTTAGTATACCAAATAATAAAGTATATCTGGTAATACTTTAAAATATTTTAAAGTATTTATAATTCAAATGTACATATCTATATAATTATCGCTATATACACTACTGTAATTAACGGATAGGAAATTGGCCACTATACAGGATGTTTCAGAACTCTCTACCTACCTTTTGAGGTATTGATTCTGGGCTAAGAGCGAATTAAATATCACATTTAAATCATCCGAAAGTCCTCAGTTACTCACAGAGCCACACCATTTTGTACGATTTGTGGTACGCCACAGATGGTGCAGGTCAATGTACGCAGCTAATACAACAATGTGACAGTCAACAAACCCCTAAAAATGATTTTAAAAGTTAATTAGTTAGTTAAATTAGTTTCAATCTATTCAATATTTATAAAACTTAGTTAGTATTTGTTATTTTTTTTTTAATAAAAATCAGGTTTTAAACAATTACTTTTGTATTTTCATAGGTGAATGTAACGAAAACATAGGAAGAGTTTATGGGAAAACAAAAAAGGTTTTTTTAGCTAATATTCTAATTTATAATGAGAAAAAAATTTCTATTAATTATAAAAATCTCGATTAGGGGTTAGGTGACTATCACATTGTTGTATTGGCTGCGAAGGTTGACCTGCACCATCTGCCTCGCACCACAAAAGTGTCATTCCTCGTTTATTTTTATTCGATATAAATAAATAGAATACCGTTAGATTTACCTTTAAATTTTCTTTAAAAAGTTATTTTAGTAAGTTTTATACGACTATTATTTGAAAAGCTGTTCTTATTTGATAGTTGTATGATATTCTTTGCTATTTTTTCCTCTAGAGAATAATCATAAAAATTTCTATATCAGTATACGTATCAGAAATTTCTTTGTAGAGTAATTTTCTCATCGCTGAAACAATACGCTCAATAATTGTATTGTATTGTTTTAATAATTGTAAATCTTGTATTGTTTTGTATATATTTCTTGTAAAAATGGGAGACCGAGAAATAAATAAATCAAATATATAAATAAATTACCAAGGACATTGACGTAGTATGGTCAAACTGTGTTTGTCTCCACTCATGAACTCAACAGGATGTTTCAGAACTCTACCAATCTTTTGAGGTATTGATTGTGAGCTAAGAGCAAATCTAAATATCACATTTAAATCAACCGAAAGTCCTCAGTTAATCACAGAGCCACCAGTTGTTTTTTTCTCAAAAGTTTTCTCAAGTTATTTTTCTCAAAAACCGTTAAACGTAAAATTTTGAAATTAGGTTGTACAAACTTTAATAAACAAACATTTTCATAATAATAGTAATATAACCAAAAATATATATATAATATGTTTTAATTCATAAATCTTAAATCCACGAAAACAACAACACAATGGTATTATGATAAAGTGGTAGGAAAGGGTGAGACATGAGCCACATTACTAACACGAATTCACCCCTTAAAAAACGAACTGTATTACATTGTTTTAATATGGCTGAATGTTTTAATAGATTTAGGTTAGTGGCCTTCGTACTTACCTAAATCACATTTGCCGACACCTAGACAGCCAAGAATAACCCAACCTATTGACAATAAAAGCGATAACTGTCATCACATTTTGTTTGTCAAAACCACGAGACTAGTAGGTAATTTTTCTTAACAAGTTCTAGTTTTAGTACAGTTCTAGACTCAGAAGCAACATCTTTAAAAAAAAGCGGGAACATTCCGAAAATGACCCTATAAATGTAAGCATAGAAGCTACTACTTACCAATAAGCTGGAAAGTTCATTGATATAAAAGTTATAAAACATGTTATAGGAAGTATTAAACACTCATTTCAGCATAAGAAAATATCAATTGTATAGTTTAAACATACAATAATTGATAAATAAGTTTCGATATATCGATATCTATGTTTTCTTTCTATAATATTGGTCATATCGATATTATATGACTAACTATTGACGTTATTCTCTCTACTCAAAATCACCACGATTCGAAAAAAAACACATTTAAATTGCCATTAGTTTCTTTTAGACACCAGAAGTGGCTATTTATAAGAACATATTTATAGGCGCAATACACGTACAGTAATAATAACCCACGCGCCCACCCATACACGTACAGTGGTAATGACCCACCCGCCCCCCCCCATACACGTAGCCTACAGTTGTAATGACCCACCAGTCCACCCATACACGTACAGTGGTAATGACCCACCCGCCTACCCATACACGTCCAGTTTTGTCAACTGGGATGTTTTCCCAAAGACGCTGAGTGTGGACTATAGTACGCTAACGTAGTGTCTGGGACCGCCCTTCCGCTGTCACAAGCGCCCCCACCTGTTTCCTGCTGGCACCACCCATATACAGATACCACTGTATGTGTATGGGCGGGCGGGTGGGTAGATACCACTGTATGTGTATGGGCGGGTGGGTGGGTCAATACCACTGTATGTGTATGGGCGGGCGGGTGGGTCAATACCACTGTATGTGTATGGGCGGGCGGGTGGGTAGATACCACTGTATGTGTATGATCGAGCGAGTGGGTAAATACCACTCTATGTGTATGGGCGGGCGGGTGGGTAGATACCACTGTATGTGTATGGGTGGGCGGGTGGGTCAATACCACTGTAGTGTATGGGTGGGCGGGTGGGTCAATACCACTGTAGTGTATGGGTGAGTGGGTGGGTAAATACCACTGTATGTGTATGGGCAGGCGGGTGGGTGTTGTTAGAAATAAATCTGCTGAAACATAATCATTTCCTAAGTCACTCTCACTTTAATTTTTTATATTACTCCTTTTGTAACTAGAATCACCCACCTAGTAATAGTATAGTAAATTATTACTAGGGGACACCCCTGCACGCTTCACGTGCCAACCCCGTCACTTCCTGCGGGGGTTGCCATTAATTTGGTTACTCTCACATTTTAAGGGTTGTGAGAATTATTTTTAGTATGTTTGTGAAAGTATTACAGCTAGGGACAAAGGTTCACATTGCTATTGGTTGAAATAATATAACTTTATCTATCGGCCAATATTATTAATTGGTATTATTAATGGATATTTTAATATTAATAGTATCAATATTTAATTATCCGTATCTATAGTAATTTTAAAACTAATATCATTTACATAAAAGGTTATATAATATCTAGAAAATAAACTTTAATAATTGACCAAAATGGATTACTAAAATGGATTTAACTACCAAAGCAAACTGGATCACTGAGTAGATGGAAACGGAGAAGCCGTGGTAAGAATAGGCAATGAGTCCAGTCCTCTGAGATATTTGTTCCCGCTCCATTGGTAGTCTGAGGCCGGCGTGTCCTTTAGTTGTGATAAACTGACAAAAATGTTTCTACAGATGGATATAAATTACTTCCACCGAGTAAATTTCGTTTACTTTTTTTAAAGCCCGATTAAAAGAGAGCCAATGTCTCTGAGAGAAAAATACTTAATTACGGGTTTTAAAAACAAATTAAACCAATCACAAATAATCTTAGAACTTATGTGATAATAGCTTAAAGGCCGGTGTTATAACTAGAATCTACATTTTCCGGTGACAACCGCGTCAAGGTACTATCTACAACATTTACAAAATAACCAGACGTCACCGGAAAATGTAGATTCTAGTTAGAATCACAAATAATTAAAATTGTAGTTCTGTTTGGATCAAATCAAGTATTGTTCATTGGAAGATAAAAAGTGCACAATTTTAAGATACTCTGCCTCTAACCGACTGGGACAGCCAAATAAATGACAGTGTTTGGTTGGCATACTGACCAATTGGACCAGCTGAGTGTCCCTTTGTTAGCAAATGACCTATTGGGCCTGCTGGGTGTCCCTTTGTTACCATACTGACCTATTGGGCCAGCTGGGTGTCCCTTTGTTAGCATACTGACCAATTGGACCAGCTGAAAGTTTCCTTATTGGCATACTGACCAATTGGTCTTGCCAGAGTAATTGACAGTTTCCTTGTTGGCATACTGACCAATTGACCCAGCTCAGTATTTCCTTGTTGGCATACTGACCTATTGGGCCAGCTTAGTATTTCCTTGTTGGCATACTGACCAATTGGAGCCATCCGTGTGTTTCCTTGTTGGCATACTGACCAATTGGAGCCATCCGAGTGTTTCTTTGTTGGCATACTGACCAATTGGGCCAGCGGAATATTTCCTTGTTGACATATTGACCAATTGGGTCATCTGAATGTTTCCTTGTTGGCATACTGACTAATTGGGCCAGCTGAATATTTCCTTAATCTTAGAACTTAGGCTTAAGCGGCCGGTGTCATAACTAGAATCTACAGTTTCCGGTGACAACCGCATCAAGGTACTATCTACAATATTTACAAGATGACCAGACGTTTCGCCCATACTGTGATGTGGCATCCTCAGTGGTTTCTCTGAGACTGAGAAACCACTGAGACAGTGGAGTCTCAGAGAAACCACTGAGGATGCCACATCACAGTATGGGCGAAACGTCTGGTCATCTTGTAAATATTGTAGATAGTACCTTGACGCGGTTGTCACCGGAAACTGTAGATTTTAGTTATGAATATTTCCTTGTTGGCATACTGACCAATTGGGCCAGCTGAATATTTCCTTGTTTACATACTGACCAATTGGGTTATCTGAATGTTTCCTTGTTGACCTACTGACCAATTGTGTCATCTAAATGTTTCCTAGTTGGCATACTGACTAATTGGGCCAGCTGAATATTTCCTTGTTGGCATACTGACTAATTGGGCCAGCTGAATATTTCCTTGTTGGCATAGTGACCAATTGGGCCAGCTGAATATTTCCTTGTTGACATACTGACCAATTGGGCCATCTGAATGTTTCCTTGTTGGCATACTGACTAATTGGGCCAGCTGAATATTTCCTTGTTGGTATAGTGACCAATTGGGTCATCTGACTGTTTCCCTGTTGACATACTGACCAATTGGGTCATCCAAATGTGTCCTAGTTGACATACTGACCAATTGGGTCATCTGAATGTTTCCTTGTTGGCATACTGACTAATTGGGCCAGCTGAATATTTCCTTGTTGGCATACTGACCAATTGGGCCAGCTGAATATTTCCTTGTTGGCATACTGACCAATTGGGCCATCTGAGAGTATCCTTGTTGGCATAATGACCAATTGGGCCAGCTGAATGTGTTCTTGTTGGCATACTGACTAATAGGGTCAGTCCAATAAGTTGAATGTTTCCTCGTTGGTATAGTGACCAGATGGGCCGTTCGATTCAGTTGAGTGTTTCCTGGTTGGCATAGTTACTAATTGGGCCATCCAGTGTATTGACAGCTTGATGGTTGGCATCACAGTGTCTAAGTAAAGTGAGAATACAACATATGAGTGCAAAGATTTCTTTTAAACAACTTATATTCAGAAAATAAACCAATTAATCAATTTTCTGTTGAGCCAAATCCTATAGTTCAATTAGAATTAAAAGTTAAAAATGTACACAATAATGTGCATAGTAAAAATATCCTTATCGGGTTTCTAAGTTGACTGTAATTCAGTTGATAATCTGTCATATGACTAAATGTTTTTTATTTATCTAAATATTATATACGAAATCACAAATTTTGTTACGGAATTTAGTTTGGTTATTGTCTTATGCAAAATACTACTATATTTTATTTTAATGAATTTATTTGCATTGGCCAGATACATTTCTTTTGGTAGTAATGACTAACTTTACAGGGTTGTGTTTACAGAATTGTATAAATATTTATAATTTCAGTGTCTTTGTTTGCAATATTTATTCTTTTTCAATCAAGGTGTTAACTGATTACATTTAGTATCGCTGAACTGTTACTACTAACTGTTAACTGATTACATTTAGTATCACTGAACTGTTACTACTAACTGTTAACTGATTACATTTATTATCACTGAACTGTTACTACTAACTGTTAACTGATTACATTTATTATCACTGAACTGTTACTACTAACTGTTAACTGATTACATTTAGTATCGCTGAACTGTTACTACTAACTGTTAGCTGATTTTTGAGTATCGCTAAATATATATCATCTAATTTTAAATTAGATATTAAAAAATTTGATTATGGTTATAACCTTTAAAAAAATAATTGTTTACTTTAAATAAATTTAAATTAATCAATTTAAATATTTATGTGCTAATACAGTTTGTTTATATTTATTTTCTTACTGCTTGTCAATAAGAATTTCATTTGAATTTTACCTGTATTCAAATGAAATGTGTAATAAAGCTGATTGATTGATTAAT
This sequence comes from Stictocephala bisonia, assembly GCA_035578905.1. NCBI lineage: Eukaryota > Metazoa > Arthropoda > Insecta > Hemiptera > Membracidae > Stictocephala > Stictocephala bisonia. The sequence goes on from JAQJVL010000144.1 coordinate 1,844,563, forward strand.
TGCTCATTAATCATGATTTTGATCAAATTAAAAGAGCTTAGTTTTATAATAGAACACAAATTTTCACTAATAAGCATTTTCTACACTGAACCTAAACTCTGAAAACTCCATGGTTACGTACTGTATACGCAAGAAAACATATATAATGTGGCCCAAATGGGACTCTTGACTCAAATATCACATAAGCAGCTTTTATTTATTTTTTTCATTTATTTAAATTCTTTTGATATGCGTAATAAGACAACATAACTAAAACTACATAACTACACAAATATGATTCAATAAACTGAAATTTATCTTAACACAGCTCATTATGTTAATATATATTTCAGGTGTATCGTAGTATTACGCGATGTAATATTTGTATATAATTTACAGTTGAATCAATCGTAAGGTACTCTTCACCTGGAATCACCACATAACGACTGTTCATCAAAATTACTAACGCATTTTTACTATTAATATTATTTTCTAATTGTATATTAGAAAATAATATTAATAGTAAAAATGGTTATTAATAGTAAAAACTATTAATATTTTCTAATGGTTTGTGTTCAGCTACCATTTGTTTATTATAAAGCTGTGATGTATATTTGGATAGATATCCAAAAGTCATAATTATATTTTCTTTGATTATAAAATATAAAGTGACCTCCTGTCACAAAGTCCAATCCATCGAGCCATCTAACACCTCCCTCACTGATTCTATCTATGCTGACCAATCCCTGCGTAAAAGAGTGCAGAGGGCACTCTGTAACCATGTGATCCATTGTTTGGATAGACTCTCCGCAATCACATGTGCTGCGATATTGGGGGGAACTAGTGTCAATCCCCATTTATACTTCCAGTAATTGCATCTGCCAACGCCAGTTCGGAACCGATTCAAGAGTGTCCACTCCCTACGAGGGAGGTTCATCCCACATACAGGTATTGACGAATCGTTAATAAGGAACTCATTACGTCCATTAAGACTGTTTCACGCTACGGCCCAGCTAGTATTGGGCGAGAAGTTTCATCTAATCTAATGGAAAGCAGTACGTACTTAGAGGTGGGTTTCGAGATTTTAAGCAATCGTTCTGACGTGGGATATCCTGTATAATGGGTAGATGTGGGGCATTCAAGATCTTATTGAATTCTTTGAGTAGTGACGTCTTATCTCTGGAGGAGCTATATTGCACAGCACTGGGAGCCAAGGTAGTGGAGTTGACATGAGAGTGCCACTAATAGCTCTCACGACCCTATTAAGTTGGACATCGACCAGGAAGTGTGGTGTGACATTGTTCGCGTCCACAGCAATTCTTTAAATATGTACTTACACCTGGGTAGTTCTAAACGAGCAACAAATCTGATAGCTGGGCTGTCACGATTTTGTGATTTTCCAGCTATGGCAGCTACCATAAAACATAAAAGATGTGTGCTAAAAAAAGATTTCTAATTTAAAATGTCTTATAAATGTCTTTATTTATAATATACTTTTAATCCATAGTAATGGTATTAGCAAGTAGGGTTAAATATTCTACAATTCGATTTTCCTCCTTATAAATTTCATATTCGGATACAATAGACATAAGTCTTTCATTAATAGTTTTCAACTTCTTGTTTTGTTTAGCTTTAACTGTACGTCCCAAAAGTAACTCACTTATTACAGTTATATAGTCAGTCTGTTCTTTTTGAAGTTCGTTGAGAAATGTCAGGATGGTTTTTCCAACTATCAAATTAAATCTATCGTGCCACCCCTCACTACAGTTGTTTGTACGCTGCAAACCACTGAAAGTGGTATTATATTGATTCCATTATGTAATCGGGTGTGGAGGGGGTAAATCCCTTCCACGTCCACGTGCGGGTATCCCTAAAACATAATTATTTTCAAAGTAGTCAATTAAAGGCAGTAATTCTTTATCAACTTCATCTCTCACGAGTTCAAATACTTCACGTACATCATTGGGAGAAACAAATGCTAAAGCTTAAATCATGTGAGCTCCAAGCTTTACGTCCCGATTCTACGAGTCAATTATATGTAGCCTGCAGCCTTTCACTTTGAACATGACGGTGTAAGAATTGTCCAAGATAAAAAAAACAAGCCGAAATATGAACACCATGAAATGTGGAACTACACGCTTAAAATCTGTCATGATTCTATTTGGTCTGCAGTGTTGAACTCGTAAGTCATGATTCTATATGGTCTGCAGTGTTGAACTCGTAAGTCATGATTCTATATGGTCTGCAGTGTTGAACTCGTAAGTCACGAGTGGAGTACGTATTTATAACGCTCTGAATATGTAGAAAAGAACAAGGTGAACACAAGAGCTACAGGAAGTACTTGCAATATGTAGAAGAGAACAAGGTGAACACAAGAGCTACAGGAAGTACTTGCAATACATCACCTGGTAGTGGTCCCATGTTTCTGCGCTGTTCGCAAAATAGTGAAAAGCTGCGTAAAAATACTTGGAGATACCTTAAAAGTACCATCAAGAAACCAAACGGGTCTTGTAGCTAGTATTTATAAATTTCTGCGTGTTCCAAAAACAGTAAGTGTGCCTTGATCGATATCATTATCAGCGTGAGAACCAGTTAAAAGAAACATATCTCCTGATAGTGAGACTTGATCGGGTAAAAGTGTAACATCATCCAATGTTTTAGGTTTAGGGGGAAAATCACCCTGGCAACTGACTCAAACATCCTGCGATAAACCGATGAGATCAATCCAAAGTATCTGCCGGACAGCCGCTTTCCTTCATCTTTCTAATGGCTTCTTCAGCTTTCCCTTTCAAATTGAACTTAACAATTGTAGCTGCCACAGCTTCTCAATTCAGGGGGTATTGTTGAGCAGACTGTTGTGGTTATCATCTCCTTCCGGGTAAGTAGATGCTCTGACGTTACATTCTCCAACCTTCGAACATTTCCAGTACAACGACCTTCAACAATGCTTGTAGTAAACAAACCCATTAAGAAATAGTTGCTTTCCAACAACTTTGGACTTCGGACCCATTTGTAAATACACTTACATGTAAATTTAGAAATTGAACAATGAATTTAAGTCACAACAAAAAATAAAATTATTGCGTTATATTCCTTCAATTTTTACAATGAATTTTTTGCAAAAATGACGTTTCCATAGCAAGCATTTTTTTAAAGTAAAAAATTATATATACAGGGTGGAAAATATATGGGAACGCTTTCATAACTTTTATGACTTCACTTGTATAAGTGAAATCTTGTACACGATAATAGTTACAAAGAACATACTTTTTGACGCCATTAGTGACATGTTATCTTTTCAGGGCGACGGCCCATGAGGAGTTGAACGAAAATCTTCAACGTAAACTTAGGTTGAGTTTGGTATCAAATGAAAGGTCTATTCAAGAGAAATTAATTGTCGCAAACCGGGCTTCGAAAGATTTATATTTTCCAGAGTAGCGGTCATTTGAATTTCATAGTAACTAATTTGAACAATATTATTTCTTCGCTTTTTAACGGTTTATAAGTAAATTATTGTGATAAAAAATTATGCTTTATGGGATACAATTATTTTAAAGAATAAATCATCAAATTACCTATGGAAAAAATAACGTTGTTGTGAAAGCGTTTCCATATTTTTTCCACCCTGTATATGTAGATAAACAAATCAATTGGTTGCATTCCGTTATATGCCCCCAAAATACAATTAGGTTAGGTTAGGGTGGGTAGGTAGGTACGGAGGTAGGTTAGGTTAGGTTAGGGTGGGTAGGTAGGTACGGAGGTAGGTTAGGTTAGGTTAGGTTAGGGTGGGTAGGTACGGAGGTAGGTTAGGTTAGGGTGGGTAGGTAGGTACGGAGGTAGGTTAGGTTACATTAGATTACATTATTACAGCTGTATAACATATAGTTACTATTTGGGGGCCATATAACGAAATCTGACCAATCAATTTTTATAAATTACATTAGAAAAATATAATTAGTAAAAATGCATTAGGAAATATATTAGAAAAAAATAATATTTAGAAAAATTCAATATTATAAATTTATAATTACAAACATTGTGTTAGAAAATATTATCGGGAACGTGGGAAACAATACGTGTTTTGTATAGTTACCAACTTCCTACGTATTGTTGTCGAATTGAACCAAGTTGTTGGAACAGATCCAGTTACAGTTTGTACGTGTTAAGGATCCATCATTCTTAGAAGACCAATGGGACCCGCCAAACTAATCCTTCTTCGATGAAAGCACATACAGCGCCACGTGCCTCTCCACTCCATTATATAGGAGTATTTGTAAAGAAAATATTGGTTATCATTGAGGATGTCTCTACGTCTATTACTTATTCATTTCCACTTTTTTTTAAGAACGTAATCTGTAAAAATGAAACTAAGCAGTGGTCCCATGAGTTATTGTGATTTGCAGTAATATATGTGTGTGTATTTCAACGCCAGTGGTACTTTTTATTGACTATTAAAACGTTGTTAAGGGACACCGGTTCAAACCCATCAAGCTAAATTTAGCTGGACCTCCAGGGATTTTAACACGCATTGAAGATAAGAGTGCTAATCGTTAAGGCCCAATATTAAAATTTGTATTTTTTAAAATTTAAACTAAATTTTGTAAAACAAATTTGATTTTTCAACTTGTATGAGCAATGAGAATTTTATGTGACCAAACTGACTGAATAGTTATTGTTGGTAAACATTTATAAAACAAATTCGACAAACAAAATTTGAATTCGTCAACTGTTTACTATTATGGTAGAATAATATATTGCGAAGAATTTCATTTTGAGATTTGTTAAGAAATATTATTCAAGAATGAATGCATTTTTGCCTCTTCCATACATGGTGTGGAGCAATCGGACCAACCCTGAGATATCGGTAGCCACCCATCGTCAAAGGAGTTCACTAGCCTAGGTGTAACCAATATAGACGGTTGAAACTGGATTGGACATATTTATTTCAGAAAATAAAGAACCAGAGTTCAGCAATTAAAACTCAGGTTAAAACTATTATTCACGAAATAGCCTATTTAGAAAAGTTACATTGAAATTGAATTCATGCGTTCAGCTACCACTTCTCACTCCCGACTCCCGAGGAGTGTGTATTTGGTAACATTAATAAGAAAATAATGTGAACGTCAGTTATAAACTATCAAGGATTTCAAAATTACAGATACGTCAGTAAGAAATATTTTCAAAATTGCCATCGTAAACAACTTTAGGCATAGTTATCTTCTTTTATTAATTTAATATTTTCGTATTTAAAAACAATAGCGTTAATTTAATTAACTGATCAACATTTTTCTTTAAAAAATGTGAGTCTACTGTAAAAAATTAATATTTATAGTTCTCATGTCATATACATCACAAAATAAGTAGGGTTTCCTTTTTTAATTTGTAATTTTTTTTTCATTATGTGCAACCCAATAAATATATAATAGAATAGAACATTTCTTTATTTGCAAAAATAGTTATTTACAACAAGGCGAAGTTATGGCCTCGTGGGCCTTTCTTACACTTAACCTTAAAAAACTAACTAAAATGTTCATTCCAATATGTAATATCAATATGACACATCCATAATTTTGTGGCCATAATTTTCAAAGTGTTGGCCGTTTGAAATACTCAATGAATGATAACTCCTAAACTGATAGTTTCAAAAAGTTATTAGTTGAGTAATGTTATATTTAACATTTTACTACAACTCTAATGACATCTCGTTTTTTGTATTGGATGAACAATATGCAAGATAACAGTTTTTAAGTATAACGAGACAATTCCAGCATGCGACTCCCGGATCGAGATTGGCGCAACAATGGTTGGAATTGTGAATCCGTGCGCTGTTAAATATCTCATCAATAATTCGGAATTCAGTGCATTATGTTTCTTTTACATATTTACGATACCAAAGTTTCATTGATCTCTCAAAGTAATCAATGAACTGAACTAGGTAAACTTTTATAATAGTTCATAATGAAAGTAATATGGAAGACAGATATTGAATATCGGCTCGAAGAATAGTCATAATAATGAATCTGTAAACTAAAAAAACTTTGGTCTATGTTTCCGGTAATTGCGATATTAAAATCAATCAACAGAAGTTATAAATTCTTTGTTCTGTCTGTTGAGTGTGATTGTTTTATTTTTGAATTCATCGTGCTTAAATTAATTGGAACTACAGTTCCAGTTAAACTTAATTACGTGGTAAAGAAACGGGTGCAGTAATTATCCCATTAATTAAATTGTGTTCAAAATAAAACAAATATATTTATTTATTTATTTATTTATTTACGGCAAACGCCAATTTACAATGAATACAAATGAGATGGCATAGTTGTGGTAATATGGACAATGACCAGCATATATACAGTAAAAGCAAGAAATAATAATTATCAGCATACTATTTAACAGGTAACAACCATCAACAATTCATGCAATAGCAACTAGCAAAATAACAATCATACATATTTCAAGCTAGCAATAACTGGCAACAAGCAATAAATATTCAACAAGCAAACATGTAAAAAGAAATAACTAGAGAGAAATAAATAATTATCATAATAGTACTAACAAGCATAAGATTTACATGTAACAGCAACTAGCAAAATAACTTATCTATTGTACTTAATTTAAACTAGCGACAACATGCAAAAACCAATAAATATTTAGCAAGCAAACGTGTAAGAGTAATAACTAAAAAGATATAGAAATAATTTAAACAACACTAACAAGCACGAAGATCTACAATAAACTAAGAAAATACAGAATTAAGGTGAGATACATATAATTAGATCAAGTGATAATTAAAGTGCCTTGAAAGTGGTTTTCAGGTGACGACTGCTCTAATGGAAGAAGTCATGGTGTGGAGAAACAAAGTTTCCAATCCTGTGGAGCCTAGGGATGGTACTGTGGTGCTCGCATCCCGTGGAGTACACACGACGGCTGAACAGATGTAAGGAGCGGGTTTGTCTTGGCGTCCTGAAGTAAATAAGCTCCAGCAGTCGAGGACAGTTGACATCACCAGCAACAACTCGCTGAAGGAACATCACATCAAGCAGCTGCCACCGCTTCAGCAATGGCTCCAACCTCAGCATCTCACCAATGTCATCCAGGGGAACAGTCCGGTAATCGAAGCCCAGCTTGACTCCAACAGTACGAAGGAACCTATCTTGGACCCTCTGCAGACGCTGGATGTGGCCAAGCTGATGGGGAGACCACACCACGCTGCCAAACTCAAGAACTGATCTGACCAACGCCATTTAGACAGTTCTCATCGCTTCAGTACTCAAGCCTCTATGAGAAGTTCTTATAAGGAGACCCAAAGCTTGTGAAGCCTTAGATACGATAGCATCGATATGCTTCTCAGGACTGAGGTTGCTAGAAAGTACAACTCCAAGGCCACGGGCAGAAGTATCACGCTTGAGGATAGATCGATCCAGAGAGTAATCATAGATAAGAGCTTCGTTTGAGCGGTGGAAGGAAACCACAAAACATTTGGATGTGTTTATCTTCATGCTATTGCGGACACACCATTCCTCTATGTTGCTGAGACATTGCTGCAGAAGAATACAGTCATTGATGGAGGATATCGAGGTGAATATCTTAATGTCGTCTGCAAACATCAGACACCTGACACCGATTATGTCTACAATGTCATTAAGAAATATGGTGAACGGTAATGGTCCCATATGCGAGCCTTGTGGGACTCCAGAAGTTGCTGTAAAGGTTCTAGACTTTTCTCCCAGAAACTTGACCATGAGTCTCCGGTCTGACAAGTAGGAGCGAAACCATTGGAGAAGACTGCCTGAGATACCATATGCCTCAAGTTTGGCAAGAAGGTGACTGTGACTGACCCGGTCGAATGCCTTGGAGAAGTCTATATACACACTGTCCACCTGTTTTCCATCGCGGAAGGCCGTCAGAATGTCATGCTTGTAGAGGACAAGGTTTGTTGTGACAGACCTGTCACGGGAGAAGCCATGTTGTTCTTCTTTCACCACACTTGAAAAATGAAAACTCACACAATCCAGGACAAGGGATTCAAAGACCTTCCCCAGAGCTGGCTGAATAACGATCGGTCTATGATTTTACACATCACTAACATCAGAGGATTTGTGTATGGGGACAACATAGCTGGTTTTCATTTTGGCAGGAAAAATACCTTGTTGAATAAGTTTATTGAAAACAACTGTAGGTTGAGGAGCAAGCAGTTTACTACAGTGCTTGAGTATCAGTGGTGGTACATCACCAGGCCTTACGCCTTTGTTCGGATCTAGGGAGAAGAGTTTCTGCTCTACATCAGGCTCCTTCAGCACACAAGCAGACAGATTCACGTGGGTGTCGAACTGATAATAGGGAGCCGGTGCGTCATTCCGAGTGAACACTGAGGAGAAGTGGTCCGCAAAGAGATTACAGACGGCAGCGTGAGAAGTCTCGGTCCTGTTGTTCAGATGATAGGTCCCAGTTGAGGAGCCAGAACAGGAACCCTTTATGCTGTTGTAGAAGCTCCAGAACGATCTCATATTTCGTGGAATTATATTGTTGATGTGAGAGACGTAGTCATTGTAACATCTCGTGCTCAAATTCCTGCAAGCGGCACGGAGGTGGCAGAAATCTCGGTAGGCATTAGGATTAGATGAGATCTTAAAATGTGTATGAGCAATTTTCTTCATCACCACGAGATGCCTCAGTTCAGCAGAGAACCAGCAAGGAAAGGAGGTTCCACAAATTTTTTTCATCGGAGTGTTTTCAAGCACAGTGTAGTGTAGGACATCCATGAGCTGATCAAAGTACTCAGGAACATTGCATATGTCAAACGTAACAGGGCCTAGGCGGTAGTACAGGCTATGGTAAATACCTTCCAAGTTACAACGATGAAAATCTGGGACCACGTACTGGGCATTGGTCTGCAGCTTAGGAAGTTGAACGTCAAAGCAAATTGCTGGATGAACAGGTTCCTCAGGAATAATTGGGTCGTGATCCAGGGACACAGGTACAGAAGAGTGTGAACTAAAACCCAAGTCCAGAAGTACGTCTCTTGAATTTCTAATAGTATTTACTTGATATAGTTCATATGTGGAGGCCAGATCAATCATAACTTTAGATCTTCCACTGGTAGAGGAAAGCAATGGTGCATCCCAATTCACTTCAGGTAAATTAAAGTCACCCACAAGAAAAGCAGCACTAAGGTTAGGGCATGATGACATTACTTCGCCAATGGAAGCACAAAAGTTGCTGTAAGCATCAGTGGGCTGCTGGGGTGGAATGTAGGCTCCACAGATCAGGACTGGGGAAGAGTTCGTAGTTATTGATACAAATACAGCTTCAGAACTGAGAGACGAGGGGGTTATGTTATGCACGTTCAATGAGGACTTAGTGGCAATCAGCACTCCACCTCCACATTTTTTGGAGCTTGTGTTAGCAGATCTATCATATCTGTGAATGTTGAAACCAGAGAGACCCAGTTCCGCATTACTCACATCATGTGACAGATTAGTCTCAGTCAGAGCTAGGATGTCGTACACACATGCAGAGATGGCTTTTTGAAGTTCATTGATTTTCGTGCGAAGGCCATTGACATTTTAATAATACACCTGAAGAATATCCGATCCGAGCATTAATCGTTTGTTGAAGTCTTCTTAACAATTGAAGGCACTCCATTGACAAATTTAATCGTGATGTTTTCCTCTCCTCCATCAATCCTCTGTTTCAACAATGCCCTCAGCTCATTAAGATGTTTTCTCTCTGCAGGGGTACGATCCCTTGAAAAAGTCACTTCCCTTAGCTTAGCATCCATAGTACGCACAGCGTTTTGGTCAAAGTTGGATGAGAAAGTAATGACGGAATCCTGATTGCGAAAAACAACTCTCAAGGGACGGGTTTTGTTAGCTGAAGCTTTGCCTATGCGATGACACTTAAAAGACGTATTGGGATCCGAATTGCAAAATGCATCCACCAGAATGGAAACAAGATTGGTGTCATGTTCTACTCTAGTAGCAAGAGTTTTATTAGTGCATTCAGGCAAGTTATAAATAATAATGTTACGGGAGTGGCGCTGTCTTTCAGCTAATTCACCAGCAATGGACTCAACGCTGCTAGGATGGTTCTCACGACTTTTTAGGACATTAAGTTCATCTTCGAGTTTTTTAATACGGCCTTCAGATTCAGTGATACGTGGCTCGAGGTTAGTTAGCTTACCACTTACACTGGCGACCTCCGTTTTGATTAAGGCTACATCAGCAGAAATTGCAGTCAAATCATTGAGTTTGGAAAGCACTAGAGACATTTGGGAGGACAGATCTTCGAATTTATTCATTAATTTATTAATTGGATGGAAGTTACTATCAACGCAATCAGCTCTGTCACAGAACCATTTTTTGTTGGAATCGGCTGATAGCTTGCGGTATTCGCTATCTGTTATATTCGTACATAGTTGATGAAACCACCTCTCACATTTACTCTCGCATTGTAGTCCTTTTTCGGTTTCCAGGACTTTCTTCAAGCACACAGCACAATATTCGGGGGATAGAACGAGTGACATTTCATACAGTGCAGAGGAAACACGGTTGAGTACGATTTGGCAGCCTTTGAAATTGACTAAATCAAGCAGGCAGTGGTTGGAGCGAAGTTGGACGTGCGGTTTTGTTTACGTCTGCATTGGCACTCAATTAGCCTATATATTCACGTTAGTTTACACAGTCACTCCAATAATTACTGCTTAGCTACTCGATCCACCAAGCTTATTGGAGTTGAACCGGTGTTTCATATAATGCTAAGTTTTCTAAGAGATGATATTGAGAAGGCAGTGGATTTTAAACAGACGTGGATTACTCTATGCAATTTGAACGTTTTGACAATCAATATACACAGGTGGGTTTGGAATGACAGACCAATGATCAGGTTTGTGGTTTGTTTGTTTATTCCTGATAGAATCCGATAAAAAACAGAAGAAGTATGTATCTCTCCATTACAATGGACCATTTACACAAAAAGTTGGTAATAGATTTAAGAAATTCAATTTATCAGTAGCTTTTAAGATTTTTAATACTATGTCTATAATTTTACACCCGAATATTGAAATTGAAAATAAATACAGTAATTCAGGAATATATAGGATTAACTGTAATGATTGCAATATGTTTTACATAGGCCAGACTGTAAATTTTAACAAAAAATATAAAAACCATGTATCTGCTTTTAAAAACAAGAAACCTGAAAGATCTAATGTAGCTAAACACCTTCTGAATTGTACCCACAGTTTGAATAAAATAGGTGAAAATGTAGATATTCTGAAAGTTTGTAAGAAAGGTCGTTTTATGAATGCTTGGGAAGAGTTATTTATTTGTAAATAAAAATGTAAAGATCGTGATAAATTATGAATGAACAGGTTAATTTTGATTCCAAAATAGTTTTTAGTAATGTATTTTCAGCGACTAAAAGAACAGAAGTAATTAACCAATAGTATCGCAGCAGCCGCCATTTTACGATTCCAGCCAATGGGGTCACGTGATCATAGGCCTATAAATTGAGTTGTAGAATACCATTTTCCATTCTCTTGTGAATCCCTCTGGTCTGAGGAAGGTGAGCGTGGTTCACCGAAATCGATCACAATAAATTTGAGCATTTTTTACTTGTATTGTAACATATTTATGCATTTTGTGCTTATATTGTAATAAATTTCTTTTGTGTGACGTTTACTTATATTGTATGTATACCAACACGTATTATGCTAATTAAAAAACTATTAGTAAAATTATAAAAACTATCATGGTGAAAACCGCTGACCTCTTAGTTTAGAAATATATGCTATATATTCTATGGTGCAAACTTAATTGATTTTATACGTTAGTTTGTTTTGAGTTGTAAATAAGTCCTTGTGGAGGACCGTGTAATACTTTATGACAAAATAACATTCTGAAACATATTCCATGATAATAGTAAGCAAACCGTTTTTTTTTCTTTTTTTTTTCAAATAATATACGGTATTTTAACTTTTTATTCAGTGAAAAAATAACGTTAAATAATTAAACTTATATTTACTACTTATAAACAATAAATAAAAAATAATAATAATTAATAAATATCAAACAATTTCATGTGAAAACGAATATTAGTTGGCTGTTACGAAGCCTTGATGGTTCAAGAATTACGACATTTTGGAGAGGCTAAATCACTCACTATGTTCGGTTCCCTATTTAAATTAATAATAAATGACTTAGTAAAAGATGGACTAATTCAGTTTCAACCCGTGTCAAACCTGGATCTGACAGGAACTCATTAGAGGAGGGAACGTGTATGACAGGTCTAAAGTCACTAGGAACCTTTTATATGTGGTTATACGTTATTTATTAAAGATTAAATTAATAATTGGTTAAATGATCGTCATTCAATTCATAATGTGAGTGGTTAGTTTGCTATTTACGTGTAAGGAACTCCAGATGTCTTTGTTCCTTATTTTTAGTTCTCAATGACTGAACATGGTATTTAACCTTGGCATGTGTCATGTCAAGGTATATTTCTGTGCGTTCATTGCTAAAAATCAAATACATGGAAAGTAATATCAAACAAATCAAAAAATTATGAATCGTTTTATCTGGCTTATCCATTTTATAAATAGGAAACCCCTACAGGTCTATTGTATAAGACCTCATTTGGTTTTGGATCTAAGACATGTAACAGAAATCACTATTTTGGAATTGTTTTGTTTGAAATACAATAGCTTTTAAGACTCGGAATTATAACTAGGCTATTAATTTTATATGCTTCCCTGTTCATCATAAATTATGCTGTATTATTACATAAAACGTTATGTTTAAATCCAAGTTAATATAATTATTATTCTGGTATCATTGTTACAGTTGAATTCACAATTTAAAAAGAGCATAATATGTATAAAAATAGGTTAAATAAATAAAATTGTGAGCTAATACTCATGCACGTACAATGTCATTGACCTCCTCACCCACCCATGCACATGTACGATAATAATGGCTCATACATGAGGACACGTAACGAGTGATATCTATACACCCATCCATATACGTATGGTGATATTGGCTCGCTCACCCACACAAACACGTACGGTGGTGATATTCATAGACATCCTTATACGTACGGTGATATTGGCCTGTCCATCCACACGTACATGTACGGTGGTGATATCCATACACTCACTCATATACGTACGGTGATATTGGCTCACCCATCCACACATACACGTCCGGTGGTGATATCCATACACATCCTTATACGTACGGTGATATTGGCTCGCCCACCCACACATACACGTACGGTGGTTATATCCATACACTCACCCACATACATACGGTTATATTAGCTCTCACAAATACACGTACGGTGGTGATATCCATACAATCACCCATATACATACGGTGATAATAGCTCACCCAAATACACATATACGTAAGGTGGTGATATCCATACACTCACCCATAAACGTACGGTGATATTGGCCCGCCCATCCACACATACACGTACGGTGGTGATATCCATACAATCACCCATGTACGTACGGTGATATTGGCCCACCCATCCACACATACACGTATGGTGGTAATATCCATATACTCACCCATAAACGTACGGTGATATTGGCTCGCTCATCCACGCATACACGTACGGCGGTGATATCCATACACCCGCAAACAAACGTACGGTGATATTGGCCCGCTCATCCACAGATACATGTACGGCGGTGATATCCATACACTCATCCATATACGTATAGTGATATTGGCTCGCCCATCTGCACATACACGTACGGTGGTAATATCCATATAACCCTCTATCTATATATACCACTGTATATATAGATAGAGCTATGTATATATAGCTATATAGAGCTATGTATATATAGATATATATCAATACCACTGTAGGTGTATGGGTGGGCGGGTGGGTCAATACCACTGTAGTGTATGGGTGGGAGGGTGAGTCAATACCACTGTATGTGTATAGGTGGGAGGGTGGGTCAATACCACTGTAGGTGTATGGGTGGGCGGGTGGGTTACAATGTTTAGTCTGTACGTAAAATTTTACAATAGTCATTTAAAAATACGACTGTACATGTAAGGGTGGGCGGGTGGGTATACACGTATGGTGGTGATATCTATACACTAACTCATATCCGTACGGTGATATTAGCTCGCCCACCCACAGATACACGTAAGGTGGTGATATCCATACACTCACCCATATACGTATAGTGATATTGGCTCACCCATCTATACATACACGTACGGTGGTGATATCATATACCCACTCATATAGGTAAGGTGATATTGGCCACCCATCTACACATACACCTACGGTGGTGATATCCATATACCCACCCATATACAAAAGGTTATATTGGCCCGCTCATCCACACATACACGCATGGTGGTGATATCCATATACCCACCCTTATATGTAAGGTGATATTGGCCCACCCACCCACACATACACGTACGGGGGTGTTATTTATGCACCCACCCATATATGTACAATGATTTACAGATTTCAATAACTAGAGATACTTTTTCTTAACACTTGAGATTAAACAATTTATTTACAATATTTCGTGCAATTATCACTTTCAAGTTTGTGCTCAAATAATATCTATAAAAACTGTCACTATTTAAAACTGTCACTTCCAATGTGGACCGAAGACCAACGACTCACACTGTCACTCTAACACTATAGACTACACCAGTGTCGGCTTGTGACCTAGTAAAGTGGGAGTTCACACACTGAGGGTTTTTGGGTGGGCACGGAGTACCCCACAATTAAGTGTACAAGTAAAATTCTTGTAAAAATATACGCTTAAACATGCATTTTAAATTAATTTACAACATATTTTAACTTAGTTAAAACTATACTTAAGCTGTTATATATTGTTTCTAAACTAAGTTTTTAAGATAAAAAATAGTTATTGGTTGGCGTATATGTGCAAACAAAGATTAAGAAATGTTATTATTTTAATAACAATTAGTCAAGCCAAAAAATATTAATTACTTTTAAAATCTGCTATTTAGTTAACTAATTTTTTTGTAGCTTAAAAGAAAGAAGCAGTTTTTAATTTTTCGGTCAGGTGAATTAATAATAATTTTCGTCTGTTATGCAAATCAAAAACAAAACATCTAATACTAAGAGTTAATTGTAAATAATTATTTAATGAAATAATTATAATAATACTTAAAGCCATTAAATACCAAACTGTTTGTATAGGGTATGCGCTATGCAGAAAAAAAACTTATTTTATATTGTCAAGATAACTTTATATATAGTAGGCCTCAGTAAGACATTACAGGCATTGTAATGTTATCAAAATCTTTTAACAGCTTTCTAAGTAAATGGCTTAAAATTAAAGCCCATCCTTCTGTATTTTTTCTGGCAAACACATCAATAACTTTTTCGTTGCAGCACCATGGGCGAAGTTATGGGGGGCAATGCCCCCCAACCTTCGTGTGAATTTTAATTTTTATTTATAAGGAATATAATTTTATGTAAATATGTTTATATAATTTTATATAAAATAATATTAAGTTCATCGTTCATTAAATGAACGATGAACTTAAATGCATGTTGACTATATATATATATACTAATAATAATAAATTAGAATGCCATTAATCCAAAATGAAGATCAGTGCGAGTATTAGCATCCCACTTATACAATAAAATTACGGGTTGACTTCGACTACCTACCATCTACAAATTGGCGCGGCTGACTGAATCGAGTTGTGTTTATCGCGGCCGGCGGCGGTGTTTCAATTATTCGGCAAGTCACAACAGGAGTGCTATATCGTCGGCAGCGTTTCCCAACCTGTGGTACGCGTACCACCAGTGGTACGCAGAGGGGATTGCGGTGGTACGCAGTGACTACGAGTAGGCCTAGTAATTTCACCATGGTTTGCACCGGTGCGCCACTATTAACAATTCATTGACCAACGGCAACTGTCTCTAGTTATCAATACATTAGAACGAGGACGGGATAATTTCTTAGACATCTATTACAGTTACTGGCTTATAACAGTGGCAATCAAGTAATATGTGCGAGATTCAAAATTCATGCGCCCAGTCCTCAGACGACAGGCAATACTACACTACTACACGGATTCAGATTCGGAAATGATCGGGATGGCTCGGGGCTCGGCTCGTCAGCGCTGCGACCCCCCCACCACAGTTCATTGACCTCTGTAGTTGCTCGCCAGTTTCTGTCAGTTTAGTGGCATTCACTGCGTGATTCACTGTGTATTTGTTTGAGGTTAGCCTTCGTGCTTATGGTGCGCAGTTGATATGGATAAGTTTTTAAAACGAAGTCAACCTGGTCCTTCAACCAGTAGTTCTCAACCTAAAGTTTTCAAAATTAGTGAGAGTGAATTGAACACTATTAGTGGCCCTACAACCAGTTTTCCTGGATCTAAAACTATTCAAAGCAGTGCAAGTGATGTGAAAACTGTTGGCAGTAGTTCCGAGGGTATGGGCACGGCTACTGAAGGTGATGTAGCCCCGACTAGTACTCAGTCGTCCAAAAGTACAGCTAAGTTAATTAAAAAAGAGGTCAGACGAAAGTACGACCCTAGTTATTTAGCTTTTGGGTTTACTTACACTGGGGATTTAAATGAGCCTACTCCACAGTGTGTTATTTGTATGGAAACATTATCCAAACACAGCATGAAACCTTCCCTTCTCATGAGGCATTTCAATACAAAACACCATAATTTGAAAGGGAAACCTGTGGCTTATTTTAAAAATAAAGAAAGTGAGCTTAAAGGTAGCAAAAAGACAATGAGCTCATTTTCATCTCTTAACACTCGAACAGTTGAAGCATCGTACAAAGTAAGCTTAAGAATTGCTCAAGAAGCTAAACCACATACGATTGGTGAATCCTTAATCATTCCTGCTGCCAAAGATATAGTTTCTTCAATTTTAGAAGAAAAAGAAGCAAAGCTGCTTGATGTTTTGTCGTTATCTAACAACACGGTAACACGAAGAGTAAAAGACATGGCGTTGGATGTCAAACGCATGTTAATCGAGAAAATAAAGAAGAGTCCATATTTTTCACTGCAAATTGACGAAACAACAGACATTACAAATATGCCGAATTTGCTGTGTTATGTTAGATATGAAGACGGTAACAGGGTAAATGAAGACATGTCATTTTGTGAAGTATTACCGACACATACGACTGGTGAAGACATTTTTGTTAAATTAAATGGTTTTATAAAAATGAGCATGATCTGGATTGGAACAAGTGCGTGGGACTTTGTACTGACGGAGCCGCCGCAATGGTAGGTCGCCACTCTGGGGTTGTGGCTAGAGTAAAACAAGTAGCCACCCAAGACACATTCACTCACTGTTGTTTGCATCGAGAGGCTTTGATAAGCAAAAATTGCCATGAAAGCTTAAAGGAGGTTTTAAGCTAAGCCGTTAAAACTGTAAATTTTATCAAGGCGCGTGCTTTACATTCTCGTTTGTTTGCAATACTGTGTGATGATATGGGTAGTTTGCACAGACAGCTATTGCTACACACCGAGGTCAGATGGCTATCGAGAGGAAAGGTTTTGACTCGTCTGTTTGAGCTACGCCATGAGGTTTTCGTGTTTTTGTCCGACAAAAACTTTGAATTCAAAGACTGCTTCTCAGATGAACTGTGGATCTGTAGGTTGGTGTATCTGGCAAAGATATTTTCAAAGCTCAACGAACTCAACCAAAGTTTGCAAGGAAATAACACACCTTTCCGAGTTAATGATAAGGTATCTGCAATGAAAAAGAAGCTGAACCAAGCAGCAAAAGATGCAGAAGAAAAAAATATTTCACTGTTTCCTACTCTTGAGAATTTTGTTGACGAAAATGACATCCAACTTAGTCTTGAATTTCTGGCTGACATTAAAAACCATTGTCTCAGCTTAATTAACAGCTACAACCTTTACTTTCCTGAGGACTTGAATGAATATTCCTGGATCCAAAACCCGTTTGCAGAGATAGAAATGGCACCAGACAACTTTACTGCATCAGAAAAAGAACAGTTGTTTGAACTAAACTGTGATTCGGAACTTCGGCAACAATTTTCAAAAATGATGCTTGTGGACTTCTGGGTCGAAAGGCGTGTGGATTACGGACAAGTAGCTGACAAAGCAATTAAATTTTTGCTTCCGTTTTCAACTTCATACCTGTGTGAGACAGCCTTTTCATCTCTTGTGTACCTCAAGAACAAATATCGAAACAGACTTCTAAATGTGGAAAATGATCTCCGTTTAAGGCTAAGCAATCTTAGACCAGACATTCCAAATCTAGCTTCAAAAATTCAAGCGCAACCTTCTCATTGACATCATGTTTTGTATTGTGTTGTCTTTTCCATTTTTTTTCTTGTTGCAATGTGTGTCATATCTTGAGCTTATTGTGTTTCTTGTTCATTTCAATTAATTCATTATTAAATGTTACAACACTACACAGAACTTCATTTTTCATCCTTTTTGTTGTATAGGTTAGTTAGGCTTGCACACTATTAAACATTTGTCCATAGGTCCAATTCATACTTCAAGTGACTAGGTGGTACGTGAAATATTTTAATCTAGTCAAGTGGTAGGCCTACACCAGTAAAAATGGTTGGGAAACACTAGTCTAGGCACGTATGTGCCAGTCTGCCCAGCCCAGTCAGTCAGCAGTTGTCAGCTAGTGTTCATGCTCTGTTCCCGCTTTCGTGCTTCATGTATTTAAATAAGTGTTTTTGTTTGTGTTATTTAAGATGAGATGAGTGGTGTTTCTATATTAATTAATTACAGTATTATCATTTTTCTGTTTTGTTTATCTATGGAATCTACAGTTTAAACAAAATGAGTTAAAAACAACAGACATTAGAACATTTTTTTAAAATAAAAGAACCAGTGGCCGTGTCTAAGACCGATGAAGAAGCGGAATCTGAGTATTTAATAAAAGCTTCCCCAGGCTGTTCAAAGTCTTGCCATGACGTAAGTAAACAAACTGATTCAGTTACTTCTTCTTATGATGAAGGAGCCTACTCAAAAAAATTGGACCTTGGTAATATAGATACGGGTCTATCGCACCCAATTTTGACTACATATCCACTTTCAGACTTTAAAAATTCAAAACGAGCATTTACACCATTTTATTTTAAGAAATTTGAATGGCTAGAATACTGTATAAAGAAAGATGCTGTATTCTGTTACGCTTGCACGATATTTTCTTCTAACAAAAAGAAGTATCTGTAACTGAAAAAGGCCTAAGTAACTGGAAGACGGTAGGGGAAAAATTAGAAAAGCATGCGTCCAGAGAAAGTCGCTTATTTTCCATGGCGAAGTGGCATAACTATAGAAAGTCAAAGGATACAATTGCTTCGGAAATATCATCATGTCATAAAGAGCTTATTTCTGAAAATCGTGAATATTTTAAGCAAATTTTGGACCTTTTGTTATTTTTGGCTAAACAAGGAATGACTTTTCGTGGACACGATGAAAAATAAACGTCAGGCAACAAGGGAAATTATTTAGAGTTATGTGAATTATACTCAAAATATGATGCTAAATTTAAAAAAAATATATATGAACGATATTTCAATTTAACAAGCCATGACTTTCAAAACGAAATTTTCGAAATTGTTACTGAAGATGTTTTAAGTACAATAGTGAATAAGGTAAACGAATATGGATTTTATGCCTTAATAGTCGATGAAGCAAAGTCAAACAGAGTTCAATAATTGTGTATTTGTATAACATATTTGTTTGAATCAGAAATTAAAGAAAGATTGCTAACAATGAAGGATGTTTCTCTAGATCGTAGTGCTGAGTCCTTAGCAAACATTAGTTTGAACTACCTTAAGGAACTAGGTATAACTGCTACTTTAATAGGTCAATCACATGATGGCGCGAGTGTTATGTCCGAAGTAAAGAATGGGTTACAGAAAATCATCAGGGATACCCATTCTCTCGCCATGTATTTGCACTGTTTAGCACAAGGTTAATTTGGTTCTTGTAAACTCTTGTGAAAGCAATAACTACAGTTGTTTCTTCTTTAATGTGATGCAGTCACTATATGAGTTTTTTCTAACCCTGATATGCATGCGGAATACAAAATACTGCAAGAGGAGCTACAGATCAAAGTCCCAGGATCACATGAGATCCACAAATTAAGTGACACTAGGTGGTCGTGTAGGGCTACTGCTGTCCAATCTGTTAACAGAAATTTTGATGCAATTCATGCCGTCCTCAAAAAGATTGCTAATGATCTAAGGAATTCGAAGTCTCCTCAGGCCAAAGGATTACTGGCTTCAATTACATCCATGGTCTTTGTAGTATGTTTAATATTTTTATTGGAGTGTTAACTGATATAAATATCCTCAGCAAAGTGCTTCAGAAAGAGGACTCTTGCATAGCAAGATGTGCGAAAGCAGCAGGAGCAATTATTATGAAGCTCGAGTTAAAAAGAAGTGAAAACGCCTGGGAGAAAAAGTGGAATGAAGTAATGGAGTTTTCAAGGATTCACGAACTACATTTATTCCCTGAAAATATTTGCATCACAACCCAATCCAATGAGACTACCAAACATCTCGTTCCTTGGAAAAAGAAAGCCATTCGACTTCAAGTTCACATATTAAGCCCAAACGTCGACGAGTTATTTCAAAAACTCTTAATGAATATTTTGTAATGTCTACTGTTGGACAGTCAAGAGGAGTCGATACAGAGAGTTTGAGTGATAACAGTGAAGAGAACAGCACGGTACAGTACCATTGTGACCTTTATTACCCAATACTTGATATTTTGATCAGTGAACTCAAAAGAAGGTTTGCCGGTGAAGCAATGGAAGTAGCAAATGCGAGTGAAGAGTTCCTTTGCCTCAATGTAGAAAAATCTGAATCGTTTATACAGAAATATCCAGTGCCCGGATTGAACCAAACTATGCTCATATAATAAATGAGCATCCTACGGTGCGTTCTCGAGTCAGATGGTATCCACCCGAAAGAAATGCCGCTTAAAGATCTGGTTAAAATATTAACAGAACTGGTTTTAATTCAAGATGATATTCATCCCAATTTCAAACTGCTTTTTAAGATTTGTCTTACCCTTCCATCTAATAGTGCTTCTTGTGAACGATCGTTCTCGACAATGAGAACAATTAATCAATGGCTTAGGTCGTCCATGGGCCAAGTACGTTTCCCCAATTTAGCTGTCATTTATTCAGAATCTGATTTAGTAAAAAGCCTCAACGTGAATAAACTAACGGATAAACATGCAAAAAAAAGGAAATAGAAAATTGCCTCTTATTTAATTATTAATAAAGGAGTGCTAAAATTGTAGTGCTAATGTGTTAATATAAGGGTTACATTGCTTGACAATATGAGACCGTTCTGTTGTAGAAAGTAAATATGTATATACCTGGTTTATATTGCTATACAACCAATATTATGTTTATGTTTGATAAAAATAAACATCAGTTTCATGATCTGAGTTTAAGTATTTTTCATTCAAAAAAGGAACCTAAATGTCATGTTTTTAAGCTACAATTTTTTAAAATGTTCCCCAGACCCCCGGAAAAAGTAGGATACAGGAAATTTAATGCATGGTTACTTGTTACTTGTGCCCCCCCCCCCCCAACATACAAGGTCTAATTCCGCCCATGTGCAGCACACTGCTTGCAGACGCTCTGTTGCCACCGTGCGACCATACAGTAGTGAGGGAAGTGGAAGTTGAGCACACGGCAAGTTTGCACCGCTGGCTTCTATTACAAGACGACCTCCCACCCCCGCCTTCCACACAGACCACCTGATAGGCCTTGCATGTACTGTACGCTATGGAGCACAACCGGGTCTGTGCGACAGTACTGCGGGATTAGCGGAAGCTACCTGAAGGTGCTTATTTGGGTTTTCTTACGTTTAAGAGTTTAAAATCACATATTTCGTAATTTAAATGTGTAAATACTTTAACTTTTAACATTTAAATGCGGTTCATTTTCTTTTTACATATCTCACAGGGGGTTCACGTGCTCATGTGCTCTTATGGAGTAGCCACCACTGGACTAGACTGACACTAACTTGTCGGCTGAGGGGTGCCTTTATACAAGATGACTGTGCAATTATAGAAGGTTCTGGAGCTATGATGGAGGTCATTCTCTAAGGGCAATTTAGATCCTACTGGGCGGTTTACGAGAAGGTCTTGGCTCCATCTACAGACAAATAAACAGCCTTTCTTGCACCATCTAAGGTCTCCTGGATTGGCAGGAAGTACCGCACCTAGATGGTGATACTGGTAATTGCTGTGATCCGTAATTTATAAATGTATATAATATAAATGAAAAATAAAGTGATAACGTAATATGTTATGGCCTAATAGCTTTTCACTCTGGCCTGCGTCCGGAAGTTATTCTCATCAGCGTTTCTTTCAATCCCGTCAGCTATCTCAGTGATGATGTCCACCCCTATTGTATCATCTACAGTCTCGGGAGCATCGTATATCTGTATCTATAATCACGGGATGTTATTAGTTTATCTAGAGACAGAGAATTATTAGTTTATCAATAATTTCGGGGTGGTATCAAAATAGCACTGTACGTAGGGGTGGATGGGAGGATCAATACCAATGTACGTGCAGGGGTGGGTCAATACCACTGAACGTGTAGGGGTGGGTGGGAGGGTCAATACCACTGCACGTGTAGGGGCAGGTGGGTGGGTCAATACCACTATACGTGCGTACTACCTCACATGTCAGGAGGTTTGTGCAGGTGAAGGGCGTATGGGTACACAAGGCAGCACGCACTGATGCCGGTTGAAACGCCAAGTGTTGTACCTCAACTATAAATATATTTTGCTAAATCTTGTTTAGATGATCATATCTTTAATTCAGAGGAAAACAAAATGGGGTTTTGAATTATTTGCCTCAGGCCTCAATTGACAGAGGATATCATCAAGTGTAATTTAGAAGAGTAATTGGTTTACTACAAGCCAACCCGTGGAGTATATCGATAATTAAATTATCTTCATCACATGTGAAGTGAATTAGCAAGTTACCAAGCTCATGAGTAAAGATATATGGGAGTGACTGATAGGTTTGCCAGGCTACCTTCACATTATGTATAGTTTAAATTATAAAATACCCTTAAAGTATTTAAAAGTAATTTTTTGCGTGACTTTATAAAGGGTGAAATAGTTAAAGTAAAAGTTATTTTTTGTGACTTTATAAAGAGTGGTAATAAAATATGAAATTTTTATATAAAATAAGGAACATAACATTTATAACAGTTTTTTTTATTATTATTTTTAACGGGTTTATAATACAGCCGTTAATTAAATACCAAATGATTTAGCATGACTATACTTCATAAAGCACAATGTAAAAAATAACATGTAGCCTTTTGGCTAAAATCAAAGTTCACATCACGGCCGTTAGTATAAAATCACCTCTCAGCCTTTTTGCTAAGATCGCATAGTGGCCTTTTGGCTTAGATCGCATCTCGGCCTTACAGCTAAGATCCGGAATCGCTTCTCGGCATTTTAGCTCAAATATAAAAATCGCTTCTCGGCCTTTTACTTAAGATCGCAATTCGGTCTTTCATCTAAGATCGCATCTCGGCTTTTTTGGCTAAGATCCGGAATTGCTTTTCGGCTTTTAGCTAAGATGAAAAAATCACTTCTTGGCCTTTTACCTAAGACCACAACTCGGTCTTTGAGCTAAGATAGCATCTCGGCCTTTTCACTAAGATCAAATCATGGCATATTGGCTTAGATCGCTTCTTAGCCTTTCGGATAAGATCCGGAATCTCTTCTCGGCCATTTGGCTAAAATAACCAATCGCTTTTTGGCCTTTTCACTAAGATCACATCATGGCCCCTTTGCTTAGATCGCATCTCAGGCTTTCGGCTAAGATCCGGAATCGCTTCACGGCCTTTTAGCTAAGATAAAAAATCTCTTCTAGGCCTTTCACCTAAGATCACAACTCGGTCTTTCGACTAGGAGTGCAAGTGAATGTATAGTTGTTGATGTAGACTTTTGATTGTGAATCATTGTTTCTTCTAGCCTTAAGTCATCTATTCTTATAACAATGTAAATTGGTGTAATGCCGTTGGTATAATAAATAATAATAATAATTACGGCCTTTTCGCTAAGATAGCATTGTAACCTTTTGGCTTAGATGACATTTCGCCACTTTGGATGAGATCCAGAATTTCTCGGCTTTTAGCTAAGATACAAAAATTTCTTCTTGGCCTTTTGACTAAGATCAAACATAGCTTCTCGGCTTTTTAGCTAACACAACAAACCGGTTTTTTGGCTAAGATCGCATGTCAGCCTATACTAAGATCGCATCATGACTTTATGTCTTTGAACGCATCTCGGCTTTTTTGTCTAAGATCCAGAATTGCTTTTTTGCTTTTAGCTAAGATAAAAAATCGTTTCTTGGTCTTTGGACTAAGAGAAAACATTCCTTCTCGGCCTTTTAGCTATTATAACAAACCGGTCTTTTGGCTAAAATCGCATCTCAGCCTACACTAAGATCACATCATGACCTATGTCTTTGAACGCATCTCGGCTTTTTTGTCTAAGACCCAGAATTGCTTCTCGGCTTTTAGCTAAGAAAAAAATATTTGCTTGGCCTTTTGGCTAAGATCAAGCATCGCTTCTCGGCCTTTTAGCTGAGATCTCATCATGGCCTTTTGGCTTAGATCGGATCTCGGCATTTTGGCAAAGATTAAGAATTGCTTCTCGTCTTTTCGCTAAGATAAAAAATCACTTCTTAGCCTTTTAGCTAAGATCAAACATCGCCTCTCGGCATTTTAGGTTAGATCACATCTCGACCTTTTCACTAAGATCGCATCATGGCTCTTTGGATTAGATCGCATCTCAGCCTTTCGGCTAAGATCCGGAACCACTTCACGGCCTTTAGGCTAAGAAATAAAATCGCTTCCCGGCATTTACCTAAGTTCACAACTCGGTATTTCAGCTATAATCACATGAAGACATTTACGCTAAGATCGCATCATAGCCTTTTGGCATAGATCGCATCTTGGCCTTCGGCTAAGATCCAGAATCGCTTCTTGGCCTTTTAGCTAAGATAAAAAAATCACTTATTGGCCTTTTTGCAAAGATCAAACATCGCTTCTCGACCTTTTAAGTAAGATAACAAATCGGTCTTTTGGCTAAAATCGCATCTTGGTATTTTCACTAAGATCGCATCAAGGCTCTTTGGCTTGGATCGCATCTCAGTCTTTCGGCAAAGATCTGGAATCGCTTCACGGCCTTTTTATTCTAAGAAATAAAATCGCAGATCGCCTCTCGGCATTTTAGCTTGGATCGCATCTCGACCTTTTGACTAAGATCGCATCAAGGCCATTTTGCTTAGATCACATCTCGGTATTTGGCTGAGGCAAAATCGCTTCTCGGCTTTTTGCCTAAAATCAAAACTTGAACTTTTAGAAAAAAAAATTGCTTCTTGACCTTTTGGCTTAGATTGCATCTCGGCATTTTGGCTAATATCTGGAATATTTTCTCGACTTTAAGCTAAGATAAAAAAAGTGCTTCTTGGCATTTTGGCTAAGATCAAATTTCGCTTCTCGGCCTTTTAGCTAAGCCCTCAACTCGGTCTCTTGGCTAAGACCGTATCTCGGCCTTTTCAATAAGATCGCATCTCGGCTTTTCACTAAGATCGCATTATGGCCCTTTGGCTTAGATTGCATCTCAGCTTTTCGGCTAAGATTCGGAATCAATTTTCAGCTTTTTGGCTAAGATAAAAAAATAGCTTCTGGGCCTTAAAATCGCAACTCGGTCTTTCGGCTGAAATCGCATAAAGGCATTTTCTCTTAGATCGCATAATGGCCTTTCGGCTAAGATCCGGAATCACTTCTTGGCCTTCTAGCTAAGATAAAATATGTCTTCTTCACTATTTAGTTAAGATAAAAAATGGCTTTTCTGCCTTTTAACTAAGATCACATCATGGCATTTTAGCTAAGATCGCATCTTAGCCTTTTGGCTAGGTTGCGGAATCGTATCTTGGCCTTTTGGCTAGCATAATAATCGCTTTTTGGTCTTTTGACTAAGATCAAACATCGCTTCTTGGTCTTTTGGCTAGTAACGCATCTCAGCCTTTTCATCATAGCATTTTGGCTAAGATCCAGAATTGCTTCAGGGCTTTTAACTAAGATAAAAAATAACTTATGGACTCCATATAAATACGGGTTTGTAAAGCAAAGATCAACAATAGATGCTGTTAATTCATTAATATCTGCTATCGTTAATGATCTAGATTCAAAGAAGCTAATCTTATTGACCTAACGAAGGCCTTTGATCTTGTAAACCAGGAAAGGCTTCTCAGAAAGCTTTCCCTTCTGGGAGTTAGGGGTCCTGCTTATAGTTGGATCTCTACTTTCCTCAGAGAGTGAAGTGTAGCTGTTCGGATGCTATTTGTAGGGAGAGATGGATGCCTAAATGCTGTAACATATTCTAGCACCATCACTCATGTAGGGGTGCCCCAAGGATCTGTTTGGGTCTCTTCTTTTTTCTACTTTTTATGAATGATTTGCCACAGGAGGTGCGCCACTCTCTTCTTTATCTCTTTGCGGATGTCACTTCCATGTCTGTTGGGGTTCCTGACCAAAACAAGCTTGAAGTAAAAGCATGCAATGAAATGAAATCAGTAAGTCAATGGTTTCAGAAAAATTATCTTACAATGATTACATCAAAAACTCATCTTGTTATTTCAGCATTTCGAATTTGTCTCATCCACCACACATTTACTTGAATGTTGATAGTTCTGTGCAATGAAGTAACATTTTTAGGAATAGGGCTCGATAACAATTTGAAATTTCATAGCCACATTAATAAAGTCAGTAGAACAATAGCGTCAGGAATATTTGTAATTAGAAGACTTGCGGCCGTGACTGACACGTCACTTCTTACTGCGTATTATGGCCTGGTTTTTCCCTATTTCAACTATGGAGTAGTAGTCTGGGGAGGTGAAAGTTCTCAAACCAACCTTATTTCTAGACTTCAAAAAAAGCGATTAGGGCAATTTTTAAGAAGCAATATCGACACTCCTGTAAACTGATTTTTAATGATTATAGAATTTTTACATTTTTCTCTATATATATTTTCCAGTGTACAAAATTTTGTTAAGAAGAACACCCAAACCTTCTCTAGTACAACCCATAGCCATAATTTACACTCGCCATAAATAAATGTACACTCGCCATTCCGAAACACATTTTTCGAGAGACACTTAACATACACAGGAACTAAACTTAACGCTTTGCCTGCAACAATAAGGAGGGGCACTTGTGCCAGGTCATTCGAACAGAGATTTAGAGACTATTTCCTGGACGGGGCCTTCTATGGCGTTCGGGAGTATTGTCAGGCAGATTCTGACAGTAATCTGTAGATTTGTATATAGATTTAGAATTAGTTAATAATATTTTATTTTTAACAACATTTTCGTTATGTAAACTGACTCATTTCATGTAATTTAAATTATCAACGAAATAAAGAAGTTTGAGTTTGAGTTTGACCTTTTGGCATAGATCACATCTCGGACTTTCGGCTAAGATCCGGAATTGTTTCTCGGCCTTTTTGCTAAAAAATGGTTTCTTGGCCTTTCAGCTAAGATCGCTACTCGGCCTTTTCACCGAGAACGCATCACGGCCAATTGTCTTAGATCGCCTCTTGGCATTTTTATTAAGAACCAGAATTGCTTCTCGGCTTTTAGCTAAGATAAAAAAATTACTTCTTGACCTTTTGGTTAAGATCAGATTTTGGTTTTTTTGGCTTAGGTCGCATTTTGGTATTTTGCCTAATATCCAGACTTTGTTGTCGGGTTTGAGCAAAGATTTAAAAAATTGCTTACTGGCACTTCGGCTAAGATCAAACATCGCTTCTCGGTGTTTAGCTGAGACCTCAACTCGGTCTTTTGGTTAAGATCACATCTCGGCCTTTTCAATAAGATCGCATCTCGGCTTTTCACTAAGATCGCATCATGGCCCTTCGGCGTACATCGCATCTTGGCCCTTCTGCTAAGATTCGGATCGCTTCTTAGCCCTTTAGCTATGAGAAAAAATCTCTTTTTCACCTTTTAGTTAAGATCAAAATAGCTTCTAGGCCTTTCAACTATGACCGCATCTCAACCTTTAGACTAAGATCCGATATCGTTTATCGGCATTTAGCTAAGTTAAAATTGCTTCTTGGCCTTTTGGCTAAGCTCAAAAATCGCTTCTCGGCCTTTTTGCTAAGATCGCATTATGACCTTTTGATTTAAGTCACATTTCGGCATTTTGGCTAAGATCCGGAATTTCTACATTGCTTTTAGCTACGATAAAATATTCACTTCTTAGCCTTTTGGCAAAGATCAAACATCGCTTCTCGGTCTTTTCGATAAGAACGCATCATGACCTTTTGGCGTAGATCATATCTCGCACTTTCCGCTAAGATCCAGAATCGCTTCTCACCTTTTGGCTAAGATAAACAATCTCTTCTTCACCTTTTAGTTAAGATGAACAATGGCTTCTCGGCCTCGGCCTCGCATCATGGCCCTTTGACGGGTTCAAATCCCGAGAGGTCCACTTAGAAATTTGCTGATGGGTTTGGTTCGTTGTCCCTTAACAACGTATATGTACACAAAGTCAAATGCTTCTGGCATAGATAGAATGAAAAAATAAAAAAATTGCTTCTTGGCGTTTTGGCTAAGATCAAACATTACTTATCGTCCTTTTAGCTAAGACCTCAACTCGGATTTTTGGCTAAAATCCCTTCTCGGCCTTTTCAATAAGATTGCATTTCGGCTTTTCACTAAGATCGCATCATGGACACTTTGGATTAGATCGCATCTAACCCTTTCGGCTAAGATCCTGAATAGGTTCTCGGCCTTTAGGCTAAGCTAAACAATCGCTTTTCGCCCTTTTACCTAAGATCGCAATTCGATCTTTTGGATAAAATCGTATCTCGGCCTTTTTATTATGATCGTATCATGGCTCTTTGGCTTAGATGCCTTTCAGGTAAGATCTAGAATCGCTACTCTATCTTTTGGCTAAGTGAAAAAAGTTGCTTATCGGCCTTTATACTTAAAATCGCAAATCGGTCTTTCGGCTGAGATCGCATTACGAACCTTTTCGCTAAGATCGCATCTTGGCCTTTTGTCATAGATCACATCTTGGCCTTCTAGGTAGGATAAAAAATCTCTTCTTGACATTTTAGTTAAGATAAAAAATAGCTTTTATGCCTTTTACCTAAGATCGCTCCTCGGTCACTCAGCTAAGATTGCAACTCGGCCTTTTCACTAAGATCGATTCATGGTCTTTCGGCTTAGATCGCATCTCGACCTTACGGTTATGATCCTGAATGTTTCTCGGCATTTTAACTAAGATAAAAATGTCTTCTTCACCTTTTAATTCACATGAAAAATGGCTTCTCAGCGTTCAGCTAAGATCTTATCTCAGCCTTTTCGCTAAGATTGCAACGTGGCTTTTCGCTAAGATCGCATCTCGGCATTTTAGCAAAAATTAAGAATTGCTTCTGGGCTTTTAGCTAAGATAAAAAATCGCTTCTTAGGCTCTTGGCTATGATCAAACATCACCTCTCGGCTTTTTAGCTTAGATTGCATCTCAGCCTTTCAGCAAAGATAAAAAATTCGCTTTTCGGCCTTTTACCTAAGATCGAAATTTTTGCTAAGATCGCATCTCGGCCTTTTCGCTAAGATCGTATTTTGGCCTTTTCACTAAGATCACATCCCGACCTTTTGGCATATATCATATCTTGGAGTTTCGGCTAAGATCCGAAATTGTTTCTCGGCCTTTTGGCTAAGATAAAAAATGGCTTCTTGGCCTTTCAGCTAAGATCGCTACTCGGCCTTTTCGCCAAGAACGGATAACGGCCAATTGTCTTAGATCGCATCTCGGCAATTTGGTCAAGAACCAGAATTGATTCTCGGCTTTTATCAAAGATAAAAAATCACCTCTTTAATTTTTGACTTAGATCGCATTTCAGCATTTTGCCTAATATCCAGAATTTATTCTCGGCTTTGAGCAAAGATAAAAAAAATTGCTTATTGGTGTTTTGGCTAAGATCAAACCTCGCTTCTCGGTATTTTAGCTAAAACCTCAACTCGGTCTTTTGGTTAAGATCACATCTCGGCCTTTTCAATTAGATCGCATCTCGGCTTTTCACTAAGATCGCATCATGGCCCTTCGGCGTACATCGCATCTTGACCCTTCTGCTAAGATTCGGATCGCTTCTTAGCCCTTTAGCTAAGAGAAAAAATCTCTTTTTCACCTTTTAGTTAAGATCAAAATGGCGTCTAAGCCTTTCAACTATGACCGCATCTCAACCTTTAGACTAAGATCCGATATCATCTATCGGCATTTAGCTAAGTTAAAATTGCTTCTTGGCCTTTTGGCTAAGCTCAAAAATCGCTTCTCGGCCTTTTTGCTAAGATCGCATTATGACCTTTTGATTTAAGTCACATTTCGGCATTTTGGCTAAGATCCGGAATTTCTACATTGCTTTTAGCTACGATAAAATATTCACTTCTTAGCCTTTTGGCAAAGATCAAACATCGCTTCTCGGTCTTTTCGATAAGAACGCATCATGACCTTTTGGCGTAGATCATATCTCGCACTTTCCGCTAAGATCCAGAATCGCTTCTCACCTTTTGGCTAAGATAAACAATCTCTTCTTCACCTTTTAGTTAAGATGAACAATGGCTTCTCGGCCTCGGCCTCGCATCATGGCCCTTTGACGGGTTCAAATCCCGAGAGGTCCACTTAGAAATTTGCTGATGGGTTTGGTTCGTTGTCCCTTAACAACGTATATGTACACAAAGTCAAATGCTTCTGGCATAGATAGAATGAAAAAATAAAAAAATTGCTTCTTGGCGTTTTGGCTAAGATCAAACATTACTTATCGTCCTTTTAGCTAAGACCTCAACTCGGATTTTTGGCTAAAATCCCTTCTCGGCCTTTTCAATAAGATTGCATTTCGGCTTTTCACTAAGATCGCATCATGGACACTTTGGATTAGATCGCATCTAACCCTTTCGGCTAAGATCCTGAATAGGTTCTCGGCCTTTAGGCTAAGCTAAACAATCGCTTTTCGCCCTTTTACCTAAGATCGCAATTCGATCTTTTGGATAAAATCGTATCTCGGCCTTTTTATTATGATCGTATCATGGCTCTTTGGCTTAGATGCCTTTCAGGTAAGATCTAGAATCGCTACTCTATCTTTTGGCTAAGTGAAAAAAGTTGCTTATCGGCCTTTATACTTAAAATCGCAAATCGGTCTTTCGGCTGAGATCGCATTACGAACCTTTTCGCTAAGATCGCATCTTGGCCTTTTGTCATAGATCACATCTTGGCCTTCTAGGTAGGATAAAAAATCTCTTCTTGACATTTTAGTTAAGATAAAAAATAGCTTTCATGCCTTTTACCTAAGATCGCTCCTCGGTCACTCAGCTAAGATTGCAACTCGGCCTTTTCACTAAGATCGATTCATGGTCTTTCGGCTTAGATCGCATCTCGACCTTACGGTTATGATCCTGAATGTTTCTCGGCATTTTAACTAAGATAAAAATGTCTTCTTCACCTTTTAATTCACATGAAAAATGGCTTCTCAGCGTTCAGCTAAGATCTTATCTCAGCCTTTTCGCTAAGATTGCAACGTGGCTTTTCGCTAAGATCGCATCTCGGCATTTTAGCAAAAATTAAGAATTGCTTCTGGGCTTTTAGCTAAGATAAAAAATCGCTTCTTAGGCTCTTGGCTATGATCAAACATCACCTCTCGGCTTTTTAGCTTAGATTGCATCTCAGCCTTTCAGCAAAGATAAAAAATTCGCTTTTCGGCCTTTTACCTAAGATCGAAATTTTTGCTAAGATCGCATCTCGGCCTTTTCGCTAAGATCGTATTTTGGCCTTTTCACTAAGATCACATCCCGACCTTTTGGCATATATCATATCTTGGAGTTTCGGCTAAGATCCGAAATTGTTTCTCGGCCTTTTGGCTAAGATAAAAAATGGCTTCTTGGCCTTTCAGCTAAGATCGCTACTCGGCCTTTTCGCCAAGAACGGATAACGGCCAATTGTCTTAGATCGCATCTCGGCAATTTGGTCAAGAACCAGAATTGATTCTCGGCTTTTATCAAAGATAAAAAATCACCTCTTTAATTTTTGACTTAGATCGCATTTCAGCATTTTGCCTAATATCCAGAATTTATTCTCGGCTTTGAGCAAAGATAAAAAAAATTGCTTATTGGTGTTTTGGCTAAGATCAAACCTCGCTTCTCGGTATTTTAGCTAAAACCTCAACTCGGTCTTTTGGTTAAGATCACATCTCGGCCTTTTCAATTAGATCGCATCTCGGCTTTTCACTAAGATCGCATCATGGCCCTTCGGCGTACATCGCATCTTGACCCTTCTGCTAAGATTCGGATCGCTTCTTAGCCCTTTAGCTAAGAGAAAAAATCTCTTTTTCACCTTTTAGTTAAGATCAAAATGGCGTCTAAGCCTTTCAACTATGACCGCATCTCAACCTTTAGACTAAGATCCGATATCATCTATCGGCATTTAGCTAAGTTAAAATTGCTTCTTGGCCTTTTGGCTAAGCTCAAAAATTGCTTTTTGGCCTTTTTGCTAAGATCGCATTATGACCTTTTGATTTAAGTCACATTTCGGCATTTTGGCTAAGATCCGGAATTTCTACATTGCTTTTAGCTACGATAAAATATTCACTTCTTAGCCTTTTGGCAAAGATCAAACATCGCTTCTCGGTCTTTTCGATAAGAACGCATCATGACCTTTTGGCGTAGATCATATCTCGCACTTTCCGCTAAGATCCAGAATCGCTTCTCACCTTTTGGCTAAGATAAACAATCTCTTCTTCACCTTTTAGTTAAGATGAACAATGGCTTCTCGGCCTCGGCCTCGCATCATGGCCCTTTGACGGGTTCAAATCCCGAGAGGTCCACTTAGAAATTTGCTGATGGGTTTGGTTCGTTGTCCCTTAACAACGTATATGTACACAAAGTAAAATGCTTCTGGCATAGATAGAATGAAAAAATAAAAAAATTGCTTCTTGGCGTTTTGGCTAAGATCAAACATTACTTATCGTCCTTTTAGCTAAGACCTCAACTCGGATTTTTGGCTAAAATCCCTTCTCGGCCTTTTCAATAAGATTGCATTTCGGCTTTTCACTAAGATCGCATCATGGACACTTTGGATTAGATCGCATCTAACCCTTTCGGCTAAGATCCTGAATAGGTTCTCGGCCTTTAGGCTAAGCTAAACAATCGCTTTTCGCCCTTTTACCTAAGATCGCAATTCGATCTTTTGGATAAAATCGTATCTCGGCCTTTTTATTATGATCGTATCATGGCTCTTTGGCTTAGATGCCTTTCAGGTAAGATCTAGAATCGCTACTCTATCTTTTGGCTAAGTGAAAAAAGTTGCTTATCGGCCTTTATACTTAAAATCGCAAATCGGTCTTTCGGCTGAGATCGCATTACGAACCTTTTCGCTAAGATCGCATCTTGGCCTTTTGTCATAGATCACATCTTGGCCTTCTAGGTAGGATAAAAAATCTCTTCTTGACATTTTAGTTAAGATAAAAAATAGCTTTTATGCCTTTTACCTAAGATCGCTCCTCGGTCACTCAGCTAAGATTGCAACTCGGCCTTTTCACTAAGATCGATTCATGGTCTTTCGGCTTAGATCGCATCTCGACCTTACGGTTATGATCCTGAATGTTTCTCGGCATTTTAACTAAGATAAAAATGTCTTCTTCACCTTTTAATTCACATGAAAAATGGCTTCTCAGCGTTCAGCTAAGATCTTATCTCAGCCTTTTCGCTAAGATTGCAACGTGGCTTTTCGCTAAGATCGCATCTCGGCATTTTAGCAAAAATTAAGAATTGCTTCTGGGCTTTTAGCTAAGATAAAAAATCGCTTCTTAGGCTCTTGGCTATGATCAAACATCACCTCTCGGCTTTTTAGCTTAGATTGCATCTCAGCCTTTCAGCAAAGATAAAAAATTCGCTTTTCGGCCTTTTACCTAAGATCGAAATTTTTGCTAAGATCGCATCTCGGCCTTTTCGCTAAGGTCGTATTTTGGCCTTTTCACTAAGATCACATCCCGACCTTTTGGCATATATCATATCTTGGAGTTTCGGCTAAGATCCGAAATTGTTTCTCGGCCTTTTGGCTAAGATAAAAAATGGCTTCTTGGCCTTTCAGCTAAGATCGCTACTCGGCCTTTTCGCCAAGAACGGATAACAACCAATTGTCTTAGATCGCATCTCGGCAATTTGGTCAAGAACCAGAATTGATTTTCGGCTTTTATCAAAGATAAAAAGTCACCTCTTTAATTTTTGACTTAGATCGCATTTCGGCATTTTGCCTAATATCCAGAATTTATTCTCGGCTTTGAGCAAAGATAAAAAAAATTGCTTATTGGTGTTTTGGCTAAGATCAAACCTCGCTTCTCGGTATTTTAGCTAAAACCTCAACTCGGTCTTTTGGTTAAGATCACATCTCGGCCTTTTCAATTAGATCGCATCTCGGCTTTTCACTAAGATCGCATCATGGCCCTTCGGCGTACATCGCATCTTGACCCTTCTGCTAAGATTCGGATCGCTTCTTAGCCCTTTAGCTAAGAGAAAAAATCTCTTTTTCACCTTTTAGTTAAGATCAAAATGGCGTCTAAGCCTTTCAACTATGACCGCATCTCAACCTTTAGACTAAGATCCGATATCGTCTATCGGCATTTAGCTAAGTTAAAATTGCTTCTTGGATTTTTGGCTAAGCTCAAAAATCGCTTCTCTGCCTTTTTGCTAAGATCGCATTATGACCTTTTGATTTAAGTCACATTTCGGCATTTTGGCTAAGATCCGGAATTTCTACATTGCTTTTAGCTACGATAAAAAATTCACTTCTTAGCCTTTTTGCAAAGATCAAACATCGCTTCTTGGTCTTTTCGATAAGAACGCATCATGACCTTTTGGCGTAGATCATATCTTGCACTTTCCGCTAAGATCCGGAATCGCTTCTCACCTTTTGGCTAAGATAAACAATCTCTTCTTCACCTTTTAGTTAAGATGAACAATGGCTTCTCGGCCTCGGCCTCGCATCATGGCCCTTTGACGGGTTCAAATCCCGGGAGGTCCACTTAGAAATTTGCTGATGGGTTTGGTTCGTTGTCCCTTAACAACGTATATGTACACAAAGTAAAATGCTTCTGGCATAGATAGAATGAAAAAATAAAAAAATTGCTTCTTGGCGTTTTGGCTAAGATCAAACATTACTTATCGTCCTTTTAGCTAAGACCTCAACTCGGATTTTTGGCTAAAATCCCTTCTCGGCCTTTTCAATAAGATTGCATTTCGGCTTTTCACTAAGATCACATCATGGACACTTTGGATTAGATCGCATCTAACCCTTTCGGCTAAGATCCTGAATAGGTTCTCGGCCTTTAGGCTAAGCTAAACAATCGCTTTTCGCCCTTTTACCTAAGATCGCTATTCGATCTTTTGGATAAAATCGTATCTCGGCCTTTTTATTATGATCGTATCATGGCTCTTTGGCTTAGATGCCTTTCAGGTAAGATCTAGAATCGCTACTCTATCTTTTGGCTAAGTGAAAAAAGTTGCTTATCGGCCTTTATACTTAAAATCGCAAATCGGTCTTTTGGCTGAGATCGCATTACGAACCTTTTCGCTAAGATCGCATCTTGGCCTTTTGTCATAGATCACATCTTGGCCTTCTAGGTAGGATAAAAAATCTCTTCTTGACATTTTAGTTAAGATAAAAAATAGCTTTTATGCCTTTTACCTAAGATCGCTCCTCGGTCACTCAGCTAAGATTGCAACTCGGCCTTTTCACTAAGATCGATTCATGGTCTTTCGGCTTAGATCGCATCTCGACCTTACGGTTATGATCCTGAATGTTTCTCGGCATTTTAACTAAGATAAAAATGTCTTCTTCACCTTTTAATTCACATGAAAAATGGCTTCTCAGCGTTCAGCTAAGATCTTATCTCAGCCTTTTCGCTAAGATTGCAACGTGGCTTTTCGCTAAGATCGCATCTCGGCATTTTAGCAAAAATTAAGAATTGCTTCTGGGCTTTTAGCTAAGATAAAAAATCGCTTCTTAGGCTCTTGGCTATGATCAAACATCACCTCTCGGCTTTTTAGCTTAGATTGCATCTCAGCCTTTCAGCAAAGATAAAAAATTCGCTTTTCGGCCTTTTACCTAAGATCGAAATTTTTGCTAAGATCGCATCTCGGCCTTTTCGCTAAGATCGTATTTTGGCCTTTTCACTAAGATCACATCCCGACCTTTTGGCATATATCATATCTTGGAGTTTCGGCTAAGATCCGAAATTGTTTCTCGGCCTTTTGGCTAAGATAAAAAATGGCTTCTTGGCCTTTCAGCTAAGATCGCTACTCGGCCTTTTCGCCAAGAACGGATAACGGCCAATTGTCTTAGATCGCATCTCGGCAATTTGGTCAAGAACCAGAATTGATTCTCGGCTTTTATCAAAGATAAAAAATCACCTCTTTAATTTTTGACTTAGATCGCATTTCGGCATTTTGCCTAATATCTAGAATTTATTCTCGGCTTTGAGCAAAGATAAAAAAAATTGCTTATTGGTGTTTTGGCTAAGATCAAACCTCGCTTCTCGGTATTTTAGCTAAAACCTAAACTCGGTCTTTTGGTTAAGATCACATCTCGGCCTTTTCAATTAGATCGCATCTCGGCTTTTCACTAAGATCGCATCATGGCCCTTCGGCGTACATCGCATCTTGACCCTTCTGCTAAGATTCGGATCGCTTCTTAGCCCTTTAGCTAAGAGAAAAAATCTCTTTTTCACCTTTTAGTTAAGATCAAAATGGCGTCTAAGCCTTTCAACTATGACCGCATCTCAACCTTTAGACTAAGATCCGATATCGTCTATCGGCATTTAGCTAAGTTAAAATTGCTTCTTGGATTTTTGGCTAAGCTCAAAAATCGCTTCTCTGCCTTTTTGCTAAGATCGCATTATGACCTTTTGATTTAAGTCACATTTCGGCATTTTGGCTAAGATCCGGAATTTCTACATTGCTTTTAGCTACGATAAAAAATTCACTTCTTAGCCTTTTTGCAAAGATCAAACATCGCTTCTTGGTCTTTTCGATAAGAACGCATCATGACCTTTTGGCGTAGATCATATCTTGCACTTTCCGCTAAGATCCGGAATCGCTTCTCACCTTTTGGCTAAGATAAACAATCTCTTCTTCACCTTTTAGTTAAGATGAACAATGGCTTCTCGGCCTCGGCCTCGCATCATGGCCCTTTGACGGGTTCAAATCCCGAGAGGTCCACTTAGAAATTTGCTGATGGGTTTGGTTCGTTGTCCCTTAACAACGTATATGTACACAAAGTCAAATGCTTCTGGCATAGATAGAATGAAAAAATAAAAAAATTGCTTCTTGGCGTTTTGGCTAAGATCAAACATTACTTATCGTCCTTTTAGCTAAGACCTCAACTCGGATTTTTGGCTAAAATCCCTTCTCGGCCTTTTCAATAAGATTGCATTTCGGCTTTTCACTAAGATCGCATCATGGACACTTTGGATTAGATCGCATCTAACCCTTTCGGCTAAGATCCTGAATAGGTTCTCGGCCTTTAGGCTAAGCTAAACAATCGCTTTTCGCCCTTTTACCTAAGATCGCAATTCGATCTTTTGGATAAAATCGTATCTCGGCCTTTTTATTATGATCGTATCATGGCTCTTTGGCTTAGATGCCTTTCAGGTAAGATCTAGAATCGCTACTCTATCTTTTGGCTAAGTGAAAAAAGTTGCTTATCGGCCTTTATACTTAAAATCGCAAATCGGTCTTTCGGCTGAGATCGCATTACGAACCTTTTCGCTAAGATCGCATCTTGGCCTTTTGTCATAGATCACATCTTGGCCTTCTAGGTAGGATAAAAAATCTCTTCTTGACATTTTAGTTAAGATAAAAAATAGCTTTTATGCCTTTTACCTAAGATCGCTCCTCGGTCACTCAGCTAAGATTGCAACTCGGCCTTTTCACTAAGATCGATTCATGGTCTTTCGGCTTAGATCGCATCTCGACATTACGGTTATGATCCTGAATGTTTCTCGGCATTTTAACTAAGATAAAAATGTCTTCTTCACCTTTTAATTCACATGAAAAATGGCTTCTCAGCGTTCAGCTAAGATCTTATCTCAGCCTTTTCGCTAAGATTGCAACGTGGCTTTTCGCTAAGATCGCATCTCGGCATTTTAGCAAAAATTAAGAATTGCTTCTGGGCTTTTAGCTAAGATAAAAAATCGCTTCTTAGGCTCTTGGCTATGATCAAACATCACCTCTCGGCTTTTTAGCTTAGATTGCATCTCAGCCTTTCAGCAAAGATAAAAAATTCGCTTTTCGGCCTTTTACCTAAGATCGAAATTTTTGCTAAGATCGCATCTCGGCCTTTTCGCTAAGATCGTATTTTGGCCTTTTCACTAAGATCACATCCCGACCTTTTGGCATATATCATATCTTGGAGTTTCGGCTAAGATCCGAAATTGTTTCTCGGCCTTTTGGCTAAGATAAAAAATGGCTTCTTGGCCTTTCAGCTAAGATCGCTACTCGGCCTTTTCGCCAAGAACGGATAACGGCCAATTGTCTTAGATCGCATCTCGGCAATTTGGTCAAGAACCAGAATTGATTCTCGGCTTTTATCAAAGATAAAAAATCACCTCTTTAATTTTTGACTTAGATCGCATTTCAGCATTTTGCCTAATATCCAGAATTTATTCTCGGCTTTGAGCAAAGATAAAAAAAATTGCTTATTGGTGTTTTGGCTAAGATCAAACCTCGCTTCTCGGTATTTTAGCTAAAACCTCAACTCGGTCTTTTGGTTAAGATCACATCTCGGCCTTTTCAATTAGATCGCATCTCGGCTTTTCACTAAGATCGCATCATGGCCCTTCGGCGTACATCGCATCTTGACCCTTCTGCTAAGATTCGGATCGCTTCTTAGCCCTTTAGCTAAGAGAAAAAATCTCTTTTTCACCTTTTAGTTAAGATCAAAATGGCGTCTAAGCCTTTCAACTATGACCGCATCTCAACCTTTAGACTAAGATCCGATATCGTCTATCGGCATTTAGCTAAGTTAAAATTGCTTCTTGGATTTTTGGCTAAGCTCAAAAATCGCTTCTCTGCCTTTTTGCTAAGATCGCATTATGACCTTTTGATTTAAGTCACATTTCGGCATTTTGGCTAAGATCCGGAATTTCTACATTGCTTTTAGCTACGATAAAAAATTCACTTCTTAGCCTTTTTGCAAAGATCAAACATCGCTTCTTGGTCTTTTCGATAAGAACGCATCATGACCTTTTGGCGTAGATCATATCTCGCACTTTCCGCTAAGATCCAGAATCGCTTCTCACCTTTTGGCTAAGATAAACAATCTCTTCTTCACCTTTTAGTTAAGATGAACAATGGCTTCTCGGCCTCGGCCTCGCATCATGGCCCTTTGACGGGTTCAAATCCCGAGAGGTCCACTTAGAAATTTGCTGATGGGTTTGGTTCGTTGTCCCTTAACAACGTATATGTACACAAAGTCAAATGCTTCTGGCATAGATAGAATGAAAAAATAAAAAAATTGCTTCTTGGCGTTTTGGCTAAGATCAAACATTACTTATCGTCCTTTTAGCTAAGACCTCAACTCGGATTTTTGGCTAAAATCCCTTCTCGGCCTTTTCAATAAGATTGCATTTCGGCTTTTCACTAAGATCGCATCATGGACACTTTGGATTAGATCGCATCTAACCCTTTCGGCTAAGATCCTGAATAGGTTCTCGGCCTTTAGGCTAAGCTAAACAATCGCTTTTCGCCCTTTTACCTAAGATCGCAATTCGATCTTTTGGATAAAATCGTATCTCGGCCTTTTTATTATGATCGTATCATGGCTCTTTGGCTTAGATGCCTTTCAGGTAAGATCTAGAATCGCTACTCTATCTTTTGGCTAAGTGAAAAAAGTTGCTTATCGGCCTTTATACTTAAAATCGCAAATCGGTCTTTCGGCTGAGATCGCATTACGAACCTTTTCGCTAAGATCGCATCTTGGCCTTTTGTCATAGATCACATCTTGGCCTTCTAGGTAGGATAAAAAATCTCTTCTTGACATTTTAGTTAAGATAAAAAATAGCTTTTATGCCTTTTACCTAAGATCGCTCCTCGGTCACTCAGCTAAGATTGCAACTCGGCCTTTTCACTAAGATCGATTCATGGTCTTTCGGCTTAGATCGCATCTCGACCTTACGGTTATGATCCTGAATGTTTCTCGGCATTTTAACTAAGATAAAAATGTCTTCTTCACCTTTTAATTCACATGAAAAATGGCTTCTCAGCGTTCAGCTAAGATCTTATCTCAGCCTTTTCGCTAAGATTGCAACGTGGCTTTTCGCTAAGATCGCATCTCGGCATTTTAGCAAAAATTAAGAATTGCTTCTGGGCTTTTAGCTAAGATAAAAAATCGCTTCTTAGGCTCTTGGCTATGATCAAACATCACCTCTCGGCTTTTTAGCTTAGATTGCATCTCAGCCTTTCAGCAAAGATAAAAAATTCGCTTTTCGGCCTTTTACCTAAGATCGAAATTTTTGCTAAGATCGCATATCGGCCTTTTCGCTAAGATCGTATTTTGGCCTTTTCACTAAGATCACATCCCGACCTTTTGGCATATATCATATCTTGGAGTTTCGGCTAAGATCCGAAATTGTTTCTCGGCCTTTTGGCTAAGATAAAAAATGGCTTCTTGGCCTTTCAGCTAAGATCGCTACTCGGCCTTTTCGCCAAGAACGGATAAGGGCCAATTGTCTTAGATCGCATCTCGGCAATTTGGTCAAGAACCAGAATTGATTCTCGGCTTTTATCAAAGATAAAAAGTCACCTCTTTAATTTTTGACTTAGATCGCATTTCAGCATTTTGCCTAATATCCAGAATTTATTCTCGGCTTTGAGCAAAGATAAAAAAAATTGCTTATTGGTGTTTTGGCTAAGATCAAACCTCGCTTCTCGGTATTTTAGCTAAAACCTCAACTCGGTCTTTTGGTTAAGATCACATCTCGGCCTTTTCAATTAGATCGCATCTCGGCTTTTCACTAAGATCGCATCATGGCCCTTCGGCGTACATCGCATCTTGACCCTTCTGCTAAGATTCGGATCGCTTCTTAGCCCTTTAGCTAAGAGAAAAAATCTCTTTTTCACCTTTTAGTTAAGATCAAAATGGCGTCTAAGCCTTTCAACTATGACCGCATCTCAACCTTTAGACTAAGATCCGATATCGTCTATCGGCATTTAGCTAAGTTAAAATTGCTTCTTGGATTTTTGGCTAAGCTCAAAAATCGCTTCTCTGCCTTTTTGCTAAGATCGCATTATGACCTTTTGATTTAAGTCACATTTCGGCATTTTGGCTAAGATCCGGAATTTCTACATTGCTTTTAGCTACGATAAAAAATTCACTTCTTAGCCTTTTTGCAAAGATCAAACATCGCTTCTTGGTCTTTTCGATAAGAACGCATCATGACCTTTTGGCGTAGATCATATCTTGCACTTTCCGCTAAGATCCGGAATCGCTTCTCACCTTTTGGCTAAGATAAACAATCTCTTCTTCACCTTTTAGTTAAGATGAACAATGGCTTCTCGGCCTCGGCCTCGCATCATGGCCCTTTGACGGGTTCAAATCCCGGGAGGTCCACTTAGAAATTTGCTGATGGGTTTGGTTCGTTGTCCCTTAACAACGTATATGTACACAAAGTAAAATGCTTCTGGCATAGATAGAATGAAAAAATAAAAAAATTGCTTCTTGGCGTTTTGGCTAAGATCAAACATTACTTATCGTCCTTTTAGCTAAGACCTCAACTCGGATTTTTGGCTAAAATCCCTTCTCGGCCTTTTCAATAAGATTGCATTTCGGCTTTTCACTAAGATCGCATCATGGACACTTTGGATTAGATCGCATCTAACCCTTTCGGCTAAGATCCTGAATAGGTTCTCGGCCTTTAGGCTAAGCTAAACAATCGCTTTTCGCCCTTTTACCTAAGATCGCAATTCGATCTTTTGGATAAAATCGTATCTCGGCCTTTTTATTATGATCGTATCATGGCTCTTTGGCTTAGATGCCTTTCAGGTAAGATCTAGAATCGCTACTCTATCTTTTGGCTAAGTGAAAAAAGTTGCTTATCGGCCTTTATACTTAAAATCGCAAATCGGTCTTTCGGCTGAGATCGCATTACGAACCTTTTCGCTAAGATCGCATCTTGGCCTTTTGTCATAGATCACATCTTGGCCTTCTAGGTAGGATAAAAAATCTCTTCTTGACATTTTAGTTAAGATAAAAAATAGCTTTTATGCCTTTTACCTAAGATCGCTCCTCGGTCACTCAGCTAAGATTGCAACTCGGCCTTTTCACTAAGATCGATTCATGGTCTTTCGGCTTAGATCGCATCTCGACCTTACGGTTATGATCCTGAATGTTTCTCGGCATTTTAACTAAGATAAAAATGTCTTCTTCACCTTTTAATTCACATGAAAAATGGCTTCTCAGCGTTCAGCTAAGATCTTATCTCAGCCTTTTCGCTAAGATTGCAACGTGGCTTTTCGCTAAGATCGCATCTCGGCATTTTAGCAAAAATTAAGAATTGCTTCTGGGCTTTTAGCTAAGATAAAAAATCGCTTCTTAGGCTCTTGGCTATGATCAAACATCACCTCTCGGCTTTTTAGCTTAGATTGCATCTCAGCCTTTCAGCAAAGATAAAAAATTCGCTTTTCGGCCTTTTACCTAAGATCGAAATTTTTGCTAAGATCGCATATCGGCCTTTTCGCTAAGATCGTATTTTGGCCTTTTCACTAAGATCACATCCCGACCTTTTGGCATATATCATATCTTGGAGTTTCGGCTAAGATCCGAAATTGTTTCTCGGCCTTTTGGCTAAGATAAAAAATGGCTTCTTGGCCTTTCAGCTAAGATCGCTACTCGGCCTTTTCGCCAAGAACGGATAAGGGCCAATTGTCTTAGATCGCATCTCGGCAATTTGGTCAAGAACCAGAATTGATTCTCGGCTTTTATCAAAGATAAAAAATCACCTCTTTAATTTTTGACTTAGATCGCATTTCAGCATTTTGCCTAATATCCAGAATTTATTCTCGGCTTTGAGCAAAGATAAAAAAAATTGCTTATTGGTGTTTTGGCTAAGATCAAACCTCGCTTCTCGGTATTTTAGCTAAAACCTCAACTCGGTCTTTTGGTTAAGATCACATCTCGGCCTTTTCAATTAGATCGCATCTCGGCTTTTCACTAAGATCGCATCATGGCCCTTCGGCGTACATCGCATCTTGACCCTTCTGCTAAGATTCGGATCGCTTCTTAGCCCTTTAGCTAAGAGAAAAAATCTCTTTTTCACCTTTTAGTTAAGATCAAAATGGCGTCTAAGCCTTTCAACTATGACCGCATCTCAACCTTTAGACTAAGATCCGATATCGTCTATCGGCATTTAGCTAAGTTAAAATTGCTTCTTGGATTTTTGGCTAAGCTCAAAAATCGCTTCTCTGCCTTTTTGCTAAGATCGCATTATGACCTTTTGATTTAAGTCACATTTCGGCATTTTGGCTAAGATCCGGAATTTCTACATTGCTTTTAGCTACGATAAAAAATTCACTTCTTAGCCTTTTTGCAAAGATCAAACATCGCTTCTTGGTCTTTTCGATAAGAACGCATCATGACCTTTTGGCGTAGATCATATCTTGCACTTTCCGCTAAGATCCAGGAATCGCTTCTCACCTTTTGGCTAAGATAAACAATCTCTTCTTCACCTTTTAGTTAAGATGAACAATGGCTTCTCGGCCTCGGCCTCGCATCATGGCCCTTTGACGGGTTCAAATCCCGGGAGGTCCACTTAGAAATTTGCTGATGGGTTTGGTTCGTTGTCCCTTAACAACGTATATGTACACAAAGTAAAATGCTTCTGGCATAGATAGAATGAAAAAATAAAAAAATTGCTTCTTGGCGTTTTGGCTAAGATCAAACATTACTTATCGTCCTTTTAGCTAAGACCTCAACTCGGATTTTTGGCTAAAATCCCTTCTCGGCCTTTTCAATAAGATTGCATTTCGGCTTTTCACTAAGATCGCATCATGGACACTTTGGATTAGATCGCATCTAACCCTTTCGGCTAAGATCCTGAATAGGTTCTCGGCCTTTAGGCTAAGCTAAACAATCGCTTTTCGCCCTTTTACCTAAGATCGCAATTCGATCTTTTGGATAAAATCGTATCTCGGCCTTTTTATTATGATCGTATCATGGCTCTTTGGCTTAGATGCCTTTCAGGTAAGATCTAGAATCGCTACTCTATCTTTTGGCTAAGTGAAAAAAGTTGCTTATCGGCCTTTATACTTAAAATCGCAAATCGGTCTTTCGGCTGAGATCGCATTACGAACCTTTTCGCTAAGATCGCATCTTGGCCTTTTGTCATAGATCACATCTTGGCCTTCTAGGTAGGATAAAAAATCTCTTCTTGACATTTTAGTTAAGATAAAAAATAGCTTTTATGCCTTTTACCTAAGATCGCTCCTCGGTCACTCAGCTAAGATTGCAACTCGGCCTTTTCACTAAGATCGATTCATGGTCTT
Organism: Stictocephala bisonia; assembly: GCA_035578905.1. Classification (NCBI taxonomy): domain Eukaryota; kingdom Metazoa; phylum Arthropoda; class Insecta; order Hemiptera; family Membracidae; genus Stictocephala; species Stictocephala bisonia. The sequence goes on from JAQJVL010000144.1 coordinate 1,889,181, forward strand.
TCGGCTTAGATCGCATCTCGACCTTACGGTTATGATCCTGAATGTTTCTCGGCATTTTAACTAAGATAAAAATGTCTTCTTCACCTTTTAATTCACATGAAAAATGGCTTCTCAGCGTTCAGCTAAGATCTTATCTCAGCCTTTTCGCTAAGATTGCAACGTGGCTTTTCGCTAAGATCGCATCTCGGCATTTTAGCAAAAATTAAGAATTGCTTCTGGGCTTTTAGCTAAGATAAAAAATCGCTTCTTAGGCTCTTGGCTATGATCAAACATCACCTCTCGGCTTTTTAGCTTAGATTGCATCTCAGCCTTTCAGCAAAGATAAAAAATTCGCTTTTCGGCCTTTTACCTAAGATCGAAATTTTTGCTAAGATCGCATCTCGGCCTTTTCGCTAAGATCGTATTTTGGCCTTTTCACTAAGATCACATCCCGACCTTTTGGCATATATCATATCTTGGAGTTTCGGCTAAGATCCGAAATTGTTTCTCGGCCTTTTGGCTAAGATAAAAATGGCTTCTTGGCCTTTCAGCTAAGATCGCTACTCGGCCTTTTCGCCAAGAACGGATAACGGCCAATTGTCTTAGATCGCATCTCGGCAATTTGGTCAAGAACCAGAATTGATTTTCGGCTTTTATCAAAGATAAAAAATCACCTCTTTAATTTTTGACTTAGATCGCATTTCAGCATTTTGCCTAATATCCAGAATTTATTCTCGGCTTTGAGCAAAGATAAAAAAAATTGCTTATTGGTGTTTTGGCTAAGATCAAACCTCGCTTCTCGGTATTTTAGCTAAAACCTCAACTCGGTCTTTTGGTTAAGATCACATCTCGGCCTTTTCAATTAGATCGCATCTCGGCTTTTCACTAAGATCGCATCATGGCCCTTCGGCGTACATCGCATCTTGACCCTTCTGCTAAGATTCGGATCGCTTCTTAGCCCTTTAGCTAAGAGAAAAAATCTCTTTTTCACCTTTTAGTTAAGATCAAAATGGCGTCTAAGCCTTTCAACTATGACCGCATCTCAACCTTTAGACTAAGATCCGATATCGTCTATCGGCATTTAGCTAAGTTAAAATTGCTTCTTGGATTTTTGGCTAAGCTCAAAAATCGCTTCTCTGCCTTTTTGCTAAGATCGCATTATGACCTTTTGATTTAAGTCACATTTCGGCATTTTGGCTAAGATCCGGAATTTCTACATTGCTTTTAGCTACGATAAAAAATTCACTTCTTAGCCTTTTTGCAAAGGTCAAACATCGCTTCTTGGTCTTTTTCGATAAGAACGCATCATGACCTTTTGGCGTAGATCATATCTTGCACTTTCCGCTAAGATCCGGATCGCTTCATCGCTTTTGGCTAGATAAACAATCTCTTCTTCACCTTTTAGTTAAGATGAACAATGGCCTTCTCGGCCTCGGCCTCGCATCATGGCCCCTTTGACGGGTTCACATCCCGGGAGGCTCCACTTAGAAATTTGCTGATGGGTTTGGTTCGTTGTCCCTTAACAACGTATATGTACACAAAGTAAAATGCTTCTGGCATAGATAGAATGAAAAATAAAAAATTGCTTCTTGCGTTTTGGCTAAGATCAAACATTACTATCGTCCTTTTAGCTAAGACCTCAACTCGATTTTTGCTAAAATCCCTTCTCGGCCTTTTCAATAAGATTGCATTTCGGCTTTTCACTAAGATCGCATCATGGACACTTTGGATTAGATCGCATCTAACCCTTTCGGCTAAGATCCTAATAGGTTCTCGCCTTTAGGCTAAGCTAAACAATCGCTTTTCGCCCATTTACCTAAGATCGCAATTCGATCTTTTGGATAAAATCGTATCTCGGCCTTTTTATTATGATCGTATCATGGCTCTTTGGCTAGATGCCTTTCAGGTAAGATCTAGAATCGCTACTCATCTTTTGGCTAAGTGAAAAAAGTTGCTTATCGCCTTTATACTTAAAATCGCAATCGGTCTTTCGGCTGAGATCGCATTACCTCGGTCACTCAGCTAAGATTGCAACTCGGCCTTTTCACTAAGATCGATTCATGGTCTTTTCGGCTTAGATCGCATCTCGACCTTACGGTTATGATCCTGAATGTTTCTCGGCATTTTAACTAAGATAAAAATGTCTTCTTCACCTTTAATTCACATGAAAAATGGCTTCTCAGCGTTCAGCTAAGATCTTATCTCAGCCTTTTCGCTAAGATTGCAACGTGGCTTTTCGCTAAGATCGCATCTCGGCATTTTAGCAAAAATTAAGAATTGCTTCTGGCTTTAGCTAAGATAAAAAATCGCTTCTTAGGCTCTTGGCTATGATCAAACATCACCTCTCGGCTTTTTAGCTTAGATTGCATCTCAGCCTTTCAGCAAAGATAAAAAATTCGCTTTTCGGCCTTTTACCTAAGATCGAAATTTTGCTAAGATTGCATCTCGGCCTTTTCGCTAAGATCGTATTTTGGCCTTTCACTAAGATCACATCCCGACCTTTTGGCATATATCATATCTTGGAGTTTCGGCTAAGATCCGAAATTGTTTCTCGGCCTTTTGGCTAAGATAAAAAATGGCTTCTTGGCCTTTCAGCTAAGATCGCTACTCGGCCTTTTCGCCAAGAACGGATAACGGCCAATTGTCTTAGATCGCATCTCGGCAATTTGGTCAAGAACCAGAATTGATTCTCGGCTTTTATCAAAGATAAAAAATCACCTCTTTAATTTTTGACTTAGATCGCATTTCAGCATTTTGCCTAATATCCAGAATTTATTCTCGGCTTTGAGCAAAGATAAAAAAAATTGCTTATTGGTGTTTTGGCTAAGATCAAACCTCGCTTCTCGGTATTTTAGCTAAAACCTCAACTCGGTCTTTTGGTTAAGATCACATCTCGGCCTTTTCAATTAGATCGCATCTCGGCTTTTCACTAAGATCGCATCATGGCCCTTCGGCGTACATCGCATCTTGACCCTTCTGCTAAGATTCGGATCGCTTCTTAGCCCTTTAGCTAAGAGAAAAAAATCTCTTTTTCACCTTTTAGTTAAGATCAAAAATGCGTCTAAGCCTTTCAACTATGACCGCATCTCAACCTTAGACTAAGATCCGATATCGTCTATCGGCATTTAGCTAAGTTAAAATTGCTTCTTGGATTTTTGGCTAAGCTCAAAAATCGCTTCTTCTGCCTTTTTGCTAAGATCGCATTATGACCTTTTGATTTAAGTCATCATTTCGGCATTTTGGCTAAGATCCGGAATTTCTACATTGCTTTAGCTACGATAAAAAATTCACCTTCTTAGCCTTTTTGCAAAGATCAAGACATCGCTTCTTGGTCTTTTCGATAAGAACGCATCATGACCTTTTGCGTAGATCATATCTTTGCACTTTCCGCTAAGATCCGGAATCGCTTCTCGCCTTTTGGCTAAGATAAACAATCTCTTCTTCACCTTTTAGTTAAGATGAACAATGGCTTCTTCGGCCTCGGCCTCGCATCATGGCCCTTTTGACGGGTTCAAATCCCGGATGTCCACTTAGAAATTTGCTGATGGGTTTGGTTCGTTGTCCCTTAACAACGTAGTATGTACACAAAGTAAAATGCTTCTGGCATAGATAGAATGAAAAAATAAAAAAATTGCTTCTTGGGTTTGGCTAAGATCAAACATTACTTCGTCCTTTTAGCTAGACCTCAACTCGGTTTTTGGCTAAATCCCTTCTCGGCCTTTTCAATAGATGCATTTCGGCTTTTCACTAAGATCGCATCATGGACACTTGGATTAGATCGCATCTAACCCTTTCGGCTAAGATCCTGAATAGGTTCTCGGCTTTAGGCTAAGCTAAACAATCGCTTTTCGCCCTTTTACCTAAGATCGCAATTCGATCTTTGGATAAAATCGTATCCGGCCTTTTTATTATGATCATGGTTTCTTCTCTTCCTTTAATCACATGAAAAATCTTCTCAGCTTCAGCTAAGATCTTGTTCAAGCCTTTTCGCTAAGTTGCAAACGTGGCTTTTCGAAGATCGCATTCGCATTTTAGCAAAAATTAAGATTGCTTCTGGGCTTTAGCTAAGATAAAAAATCGCTTCTTAGGTCATTGGCTAGGGTTCAAACATCACTCTCGCTTTTAGCTTAGATTGATCTCGCACTTTCAGCAAGATTAAAAATTCGCTTTTCGGCCTTTTACTATAGATTCGCTAATTTTGCTAAGATGTCATCTCGGCCTTTTCGTAAATGTTTTTGGCCTTTTCACTAAGATCACATCCCGACCTTTTGGCATTATATCATTATCTTGGATTTTTCGGCTAAAGAATCCGCTAAATTGTTTCTCGGCATTTTGGCTAAGATAAAAATGTTTTTCCTGCTTCAGCTAAGATCGCTCTCGGCCTTTTCAACAATCGGATAGAGCCAATTGTTCTTCCAGATCGCATCTCGGCATTTGGTAAGAACCAGAATTGATTTCGGCTTTTATCAAGATAAAAATCACCCTTTTAATTTTTGACTTTGATCGCATTTCAGACTTTTGCCTAATTTCAGAATTTTCTCGGCTTTGAGCCAAAGATAAAAAATTGGCTTATGGTGTTTGGCTAAGATCAAAGCTCGCTTCTCGGTATTTTAGCTAAAACAATCAAATCGGTCTTTTGGTTTAGATACATCTCGGCCTTTCATTAGATGCATTTTCGGCTTTTCACTAAAGATAATCATGGCTCCTTCGGCGTAATCGCATCTTGACGCTTCTGCAAGAATACGCGATTTCGCTTAACATTAAACCTTTTTGCTAAGATAAAACATTCTCTTTTTAACTTTTAGTCTTAAGATCAAATGGCGTCTATCTAACTATGACGCATCTCACCTTTGACTAAGATCGATATCGCTCTTTTCGCATTTAGCTAAGTTAAAATTGTTTTCTTGATTTTTGGTAGCTACAAAAACCCGCTTCTCTGCCTTTTGCTAAGATCCATATGACTTTTGATTTAAGTACATTTCGGCTTTTGGCTAAGATCCCGGAATTTCTACATTGCTTTTAGCTAGTAAAAAATTCACTTCTTAGCCTTTGCAAAGTCCAATTATCGCTTTCTTGGTCTTTTCGTATAGAACTCATTACCTTTTTGGGTAGATAATATCTTGCACTTTCGCTAGACGAATCGCTTTCTCCCTTTGGCTATAGATTAACAATATCTTCTTCACCTTTTGGCTAAGAATAACATTGGCTTCTTCGGCTCGTGCCTCGCAATCATGCCCTTTGACGGGTTCAATATCCCGTGAGGTTTCCACTTAGAAATTTGCTGATGGGTTTTGGTTCGTTGTCCCTTAACAAGTATATGTATCACAAAGTAAAATGCTTCTGGCATAGATAGAATGAAAAAATAAAAAAATTGCTTCTTGGCGTTTTGGCTAAGATCAAACATTACTTATCGTCCTTTTAGCTAAGACCTCAACTCGGATTTTTGGCTAAAATCCCTTCTCGGCCTTTTCAATAAGATTGCATTTCGGCTTTTCACTAAGATCGCATCATGGACACTTTGGATTAGATCGCATCTAACCCTTTCGGCTAAGATCCTGAATAGGTTCTCGGCCTTTAGGCTAAGCTAAACAATCGCTTTTCGCCCTTTTACCTAAGATCGCAATTCGATCTTTTGGATAAAATCGTATCTCGGCCTTTTTATTATGATCGTATCATGGCTCTTTGGCTTAGATGCCTTTCAGGTAAGATCTAGAATCGCTACTCTATCTTTTGGCTAAGTGAAAAAAGTTGCTTATCGGCCTTTATACTTAAAATCGCAAATCGGTCTTTCGGCTGAGATCGCATTACGAACCTTTTCGCTAAGATCGCATCTTGGCCTTTTGTCATAGATCACATCTTGGCCTTCTAGGTAGGATAAAAAATCTCTTCTTGACATTTTAGTTAAGATAAAAAATAGCTTTTATGCCTTTTACCTAAGATCGCTCCTCGGTCACTCAGCTAAGATTGCAACTCGGCCTTTTCACTAAGATCGATTCATGGTCTTTCGGCTTAGATCGCATCTCGACCTTACGGTTATGATCCTGAATGTTTCTCGGCATTTTAACTAAGATAAAAATGTCTTCTTCACCTTTTAATTCACATGAAAAATGGCTTCTCAGCGTTCAGCTAAGATCTTATCTCAGCCTTTTCGCTAAGATTGCAACGTGGCTTTTCGCTAAGATCGCATCTCGGCATTTTAGCAAAAATTAAGAATTGCTTCTGGGCTTTTAGCTAAGATAAAAAATCGCTTCTTAGGCTCTTGGCTATGATCAAACATCACCTCTCGGCTTTTTAGCTTAGATTGCATCTCAGCCTTTCAGCAAAGATAAAAAATTCGCTTTTCGGCCTTTTACCTAAGATCGAAATTTTTGCTAAGATTGCATCTCGGCCTTTTCGCTAAGATCGTATTTTGGCCTTTTCACTAAGATCACATCCCGACCTTTTGGCATATATCATATCTTGGAGTTTCGGCTAAGATCCGAAATTGTTTCTCGGCCTTTTGGCTAAGATAAAAAATGGCTTCTTGGCCTTTCAGCTAAGATCGCTACTCGGCCTTTTCGCCAAGAACGGATAACGGCCAATTGTCTTAGATCGCATCTCGGCAATTTGGTCAAGAACCAGAATTGATTCTCGGCTTTTATCAAAGATAAAAAATCACCTCTTTAATTTTTGACTTAGATCGCATTTCAGCATTTTGCCTAATATCCAGAATTTATTCTCGGCTTTGAGCAAAGATATAAAAAAAATTGCTTATTGGTGTTTTTGGCTAAGATCAAACCTCGCTTCTCGGTATTTTAGCTAAAACCTCAACTCGGTCTTTTGGTTAAGATCACATCTCGGCCTTTTCAATTAGATCGCATCTCGGCTTTTCACTAAGATCGCATCATGGCCCTTGGGCGTACATCGCATCTTGACCCTTCTGCTAAGATTCGGATCGCTTCTTAGCCCTTTAGCTAAGAGAAAAAATCTCTTTTTCACCTTTTAGTTAAGATCAAAATGGCGTCTAAGCCTTTTCAACTATGACCGCATCTCAACCTTTAGACTAAGATCCGATATCGTCTATCGGCATTTAGCTAAGTTAAAATTGCTTCTTGGATTTTTGGCTAAGCTCAAAAATCGCTTCTCTGCCTTTTTGCTAAGATCGCATTATGACCTTTTGATTTAAGTCACATTTCGGCATTTGGCTAAGATCCGGAATTTCTACATTGCTTTTAGCTACGATAAAAAATTCACTTCTTAGCCTTTTTGCAAAGATCAAACATCGCTTCTTGGTCTTTTCGATAAGAACGCATCATGACCTTTTGGCGTAGATCATATCTTGCACTTTCCGCTAAGATCCGGAATCGCTTCTCGCCTTTTGGCTAAGATAAACAATCTCTTCTTCACCTTTTAGTTAAGATGAACAATGGCTTCTCGGCCTCGGCCTCGCATCATGGCCCTTTGACGGGTTCAAATCCCGGATGTCCACTTAGAAATTTGCTGATGGGTTTGGTTCGTTGTCCCTTAACAACGTATATGTACACAAAGTAAAATGCTTCTGGCATAGATAGAATGAAAAAAAAAAAAATTGCTTCTTGGCGTTTTGGCTAAGATCAAACATTACTTATCGTCCTTTTAGCTAAGACCTCAACTCGGATTTTTGGCTAAAATCCCTTCTCGGCCTTTTCAATAAGATTGCATTTCGGCTTTTCACTAAGATCGCATCATGGACACTTTGGATTAGATCGCATCTAACCCTTTCGGCTAAGATCCTGAATAGGTTCTCGGCCTTTAGGCTAAGCTAAACAATCGCTTTTCGCCCTTTTACCTAAGATCGCAATTCGATCTTTTGGATAAAATCGTATCTCGGCCTTTTTATTATGATCGTATCATGGCTCTTTGGCTTAGATGCCTTTCAGGTAAGATCTAGAATCGCTACTCTATCTTTTGGCTAAGTAAAAAAAGTTGCTTATGGGCCTTTATATTTAAAATCGAAAAATCGGTTTTTCGGCTGAGTTTCGAATTCCAACCTTTTCGCTAAAAATCGCATCTTGGCCTTTTTTTCATAGATAAAATCTTGGCCTTTTTGGTGGGTTTAAAAAATTCTTTTGACATTTTATTTAAAATTTAAAAAAATTTGCTTTTTTTGCCTTTTCCCAAAGAGGGCTCCTGGGTCATCACCTAAGATTGCAACCGGCCCTTTCACTAAATTTCGTTTCATGGTCTTTCGGCTTAGATCGCTCTCGCCCTTAAAACGGTTATGACCCTAAATTTTTTTCTCGGATTTTAACAAAGATAAAAATGTTTTCCCTTCCCTTTTTAAATTTCAAAAATTGAAAAAGGGTTTCAGCGTTCCAAAGGGATCTTATCTCAGCCTTTTCGCTAAGATTGAAAACGTGGCTTTTCGCTAAGATCGCATCTGGGCTTTTTAGAAAAAATTTTAAGAATTGCTTCTGGGCTTTTACCCAAGATAAAAAATCGCTTCTTAGGCTCTTGGCTTTTGATCAAACATCACCCCCTGGGTTTTTTAGTTAGATTGCATCCCCACCTTTCAGAAAAAGAAAAAAAATTTCGCTTTTTGGGCCCTTTTTTACCTAAGATCGAAATTTTTGCTAAGACGCATTGGGGCTTTTTCGAAAGATCGTTTTTTTTGGGTTTTTTTCACTAAAAATTTCACATCCCGACCTTTTGGCATATACATATCTTAGTTTGGGCCTAAGATCCGAAATTGTTTCTGGGCCCTTTTTGGGCTAAGTTAAAAAAATGCTTTTTTGGCCTTTAAAGCTAAGACCCGCAACTGGGGCCCTTTTCCCCAAAAACATAAGGCCCCAAATTTGTCTTAGATCGCATCTGGGCAATTTGGTCAAGAACCAAATTGATTCTGGCTTTTATCAAAGATAAAAAATCCCCCCTTTTAATTTTTGACTTAATCGCATTCGGATTTTCCCCAAATACCCAAAATTTTTCTGGGTTTTTGAGCAAAGAAAAAAAAAAAATTGCTTTTGGTGTTTTGGCTACGATCAAATTTCCCTTTTTCCCCGGGTATTTTACAAAAAAACTAAACTGGGTTTTTTTGGGTTAAATCACATCTGGGTTTTTTCCCAATTAGACCCCATCTCGGCTTTTCACTAAAATCGCATCATCCCCCTTTGGGCTTCATCGCATATTGGCCCTTTTCTCCCAAAGATTGGGATCGTTTTTTACCCCTTTAGCTAAAAAAAAAATCTTTTTTTCACCTTTTAAAAAAATTTCAAAAGGGCCCCCCCAAAACCCTTTCAACTTTTGACCGCATCTAAACCTTTTTTAGTTTTAAGTTTCCGATTTTCGTTTATCGGCATTTAGTAAGTTAAAATTGCTTCTTCCCTTTTTGGGCTAAGCCCAAAAACCCGCTTCTCACCTTTTTTTGCTAAGATCGCATTAAGGGATCTCATTTCTTTTTGTCATAGAAACCAAATCTCCCCTTTTTGGGTGAGATTCAATTTTATTCTCGCCTTTGGCAAAATAAAATTTCGATTCTTGGCCTTTTTGGCTGAGAAAAAAAATTTCTTTGGCCTTTTACTTAAGATCACAGAACAGGCCGTATAGAAAAAGGGGGGGATCGGGGAGGGGAAATTTTCCTTTTTCCCGGGGCCCCCCCCCCCGGCCATCTTGGATCACGTGACTGGGTCGGCCATTTTGGGATGTGACTTTCAGGTGTATATTTTTAAATTTGGGGAGGTGGGATGTCGTAATTTTCCGGGAACTTTGGCGCGAATTTTTTTTCAGCCACTTTTGCGCCATTTTGGGATGTACGTCGAGGTTTTATATATATTTTAAGGAGGTCGGATTTTCGAAATTTTTGCGGGGGAACTTTTGGCGCCCCATTTTTTTTCACCCAAACTGTTGCGGCCTTCTTGGATGGGGACGTCAGAGGGGTAATAATATAAAACGGAGGTCATTTTTTTTTTTTTTGGGGGGAAAAGTTTGGTGCTTTGGGTTTTGGGAATGTGGGGACGTCCCCACATTCCTAATTCAGACGAGACACAACCACGGGGATGGCCCCGCCCCGGCGCACCTGTGTGAACCCCTTTTAGCAAAACTGCCCTGGCCCTTTTGGGGCCTCAGTCATTGGGGGGGGGGGTTCTTTTGTGCTGTTTAGGTATTATAAATTCTTCTTTACTTTTTTAAAAAAATACCAAAAAAGTAAAAATTTTTTGTTTTGTTTTTTAAATAAAAACCCGACTTTTTATAATGGTGAAAATAAAATGGGATAATTGTAAACCACAAATATTTAAATTCATTTAAAAAAGGGCAATAGCCTAGTTTGGGCCCTTTTTTTTTGAAGGAAAAAATGGTCTCGTAGACCACTGTGTTCATAGAAATTAATTTATTTATAAAAGATTTTTATAAAATAAAATTGTAAACCCAACACATGAAAAAATTTTTGAAAAAATACAATAGCCTACTGGGGTTGCTCTTTTGAAAGTAACAAAAAAAGGGGCCTAAAATTAATTTTTTTAAATTTAAATAAAAAAAATATTTTATATTTTTAAAATTATGTTTTAATTTCGAAGATTTTTTTTAGGGGGCCCTTTATAAATTTATCTTTGCCACTTGGTCTGGATATTTTTAACATGTGATGTTCACCTGTTAAAATAAATTGGGGGGGAAAGAGGAAAATTGCATTTTTAAATTTTCCCCCCAACTTTAAAATTCAAGACTGGAAAAATTAAACAAATTTAAAAACGAAATGTTTTAAATTTTTTTTTGGGTTTTTTTTTAAGTATGGGAATTTCCCCGAAATTTTTCCCTCACGGGACTAAAGTGATTCGCACAAATTTAACAACTACAAAAATTACAGAACTTAGGGACTCAATGGTTGGGATGTTACAAATGTCTCTGAAATTCTGGGTGTTGTGAATAACCCGGGCTCTAAAAAAACAAAAAAAAACCAAGCCGAGTGTAAACTGAGGAGATGAGGAAGGAAGTCCTTTCTGCAAAACGCGCTCGTAGCGATGAGGTCGGGGACACTGTTTTCTTCACCCAACACCACGAGGACGGGGAACCCCGTCAAAAAGATCCCCGGGGAAGGGGAATCAGAAATGCCCGCAAAAAACGACCCGGCCAAGTTACAGGATCACACATATCCCGAAAAAACTCCGTCGACCGGGGACCGTCCGATCACTTTTAAACTCGTCAAGGGGAAACATGTTTGATTCGTCACCGCCCCACCGTTTAAAGGGAAAAAACCCCGGAAACGACAAGTGTTAGAGTGTGGTCTGTGTAACGTCAATGCCCTTGGGAAAAAAATTTGGGTCACGACACGTGAAAAAAATTTAAAACACAAACGTTTTTTTGGATCCCCAGTCAGATATGGGGGGCCTACCCGGGGAAACGCTGCCAGATCCACGAGGAAGCCAGTCACCCCCAAACCACCAGAGCACCAAGACAGTCCTTTTCCTTTTAAAAAAGGGACTTTCCCTTTTTAAAACCTTCGACAAATTTGCCGTGAGAAACTCACTCGCCAGCCCGATCAAAAAACCAAACCGCTGTGCTGCCACACAGCGGGGTGACTCGTTCAAAAGTGTTCGCACCCGAGCCCCGCACCCTGCCACTGAAAACCACACTGAAGCAAGCGTGTCGAAAAGGGGAAACCAGGGCCCTTCTGCGTAGCATGAAGGGACCCACAGGAGGGTAAAAGAAGTCCCCTGCACTCTTTACGGTTCGGGGAAAACCCAAAAACCCTTTCCGCGTGAAAAATAACAACACGACAGGTGTCGACTGCTCGATCAAATTTCAACATCGTCGCAGGTCAAACCCGGGGGGCCCCGGTGCATGATTGAAATGGCCAAGGGGGAAAGCGAACAAACAAACCGGGGTGATAAGATCATCGGTGGCCAACCACCCAAAAATTCCGTCACGAATTTCGAAGGTTTTTCATCCCGGACGGGGTCCCCCGCTCGGCACTTCCAGGGAAATCACGCCCAAAAAAATTTTAAACGCCCGGGCCCGAAAAAAATCGACATTAGAGGTGTGGGGGGGGAAACCCGTGAAAATCCAATATGCCACGCGGAATCACATCACAGTCGAAGAATTCTGAACCGGGCTCGTGATTTGCGAACGAAAAGTGTATTGTGCAATACGAAAACGACAAGGGAACAACATGTGGGGGAACCCTCAAACCATAGGACAGCGCTCAAAATACCCAAAAAACGTCACCCTTTGGTCGGAAAAATTTTCCCCGTATGGACAAAAGCTTGTACGTCAAGGGAGACGCCTCCAACCGAGCTGGCAAACGATTTTGTGCGATAGGTTTGGGTATGGTTTTGGGGAATTTCCCACCCCCTAGAGGCCCATCGCGAAATGTGGAACGATTACTGCCGTGCAGTCAAGATCTTTTGTGCTGTGAAAACATAAACCACAATAATATACGAAGGCCCTTCCGCGGACCCCGTGTTTTTTCGTAAAAAAACCCGGGAAATCACTTCGATGATAATGCAACATGGGGCGCGTTCCTCGGTTCGAGCTATACGAAAGAAGTGTAAACCAACCGAACAACAACAAAAACCAAACCCCGGGTTTTAAAGCCACAAAAAGGTGTGTAACTTGGCATGCTGCAAGCCCATAGCGAACGTCTTCCGATTTGTACTGTGACCGTTCCCTCCGATATGTTCCCCCCCAAAGGTTTGCTTCGACAAACCCCGGGTTTGGGGGAGGGGCTTTGTGTGAACCGTGAAAAGTGCGAAATTTAATCGGATCAAGAAACGCAATGAAGATCACGACTGTTTCACGTTCTTGTGTAGGAATGAAAAAAGTACGACCACTTTGGCTACCACAAGTGTTACAGGGCCCGTGGGGGGCCCAAAAAAAGGGGGTCTTTTGTGGTTGTCGAGTTTGGGTTGTTGTACAAGCCGGGCAACGAAAATTTGCAAAAAACACAAAGGGTTGTAAAAGGGAAAAATATCTTCTTCGAATACGAATTGATCAAGAGCCCCGGCCCGTGCACGAGCCAAACTATGTCCAGAAACAAGATTTCGAGGGCCCGTTCATGGGAGTTTTCCAAAAACGACACGTTCTGTAAGTGGTTTTTTTCCCGAAGAACACAAGGGTTTTCACTTGCATCGCCCCCCAACGCAAAGGGGATACAAAAGCCACTTCACCCTGCGCTACTGGTGGGAACACCGTCAAACCGAAACACCGTGTACAGGGGTTTCGAAGCTGACGCTGTTGGAGTTCCCATTTTTTGAAGTTAAAAATCAAGGACAGCTTCAATTTCCCGTCCCTCACCGCTGTCCCCCTTTTCCCCAAAGGGACGTTCGGAACCCACGAGGGGGGAAGAAAGGCTTCTTCCCCCCTTTTTTCAACACTCCCCGCAATCGGGAACGAAACCGGCCCCGGTCCCGGGGAAAATTGCGTTCAAATTCCCCGGGAAACACCATGATGACCAAAACCCCAGGGGGGAATTTCGCAGTGGAAACCGTTTTGGAAAGGAGGGCCGAGAAACTACGATTTCCCCACTTTCGCCGGGGGAATTGGAAGAGTACGCAAGTCGGACGGGGAAACCATACTGCGCCGGGGGATTCTCGAACTCGAAAAACAGTTTTTGGCCCAAACGCAAACATCGACCCGGGCCCCGTACCCCTGCTATTGGGCAGGTTTTTCGTAGGGCCCTTTTCCCGTCCCCAGTACTTGATGCCGGGGGGAGGGTTAGCTGTCGTGAAGTCGGGACGAGAAGGCCCCGCGATTCAGCAAAGAGTCGATCGCCGTGGTTGCCCCACGATCACTAAAGGGGGGAAGAAAAAAGAAGAAGAAGAGGTGGTGAAAGACGATGCAAAATACGCACGCTTTGGGAACGGGAGAGGCAACGATCTGCGGTGAAAAAGGGGGGGACGGTTACTGCGCTAGCCCAAGGGCCCGGGGTATCAGTTCCACGGTTTTTCTGGCACGGTTTTTTACGGTGCTACGAACCCACCATGATAAAAGCGAAAAACCACCACGCAATGTGTGTCGACAACAAAGACTAAAGAAGGGACGCAGCTGAAAAATTGCCGGCTACAGAGTGGTAGGGGTTTGGGGGGGGAGTGTCAGTGGAGGCCACAGTATGGAGGAGTGAAAGAAACCCTTGTGGTGGAAGAGGGCCCCCCGCCCGGGGAGACGCCTTTTGGGTTTGGCCGGGACCAATGCGTGAAAAGGGCTCCGAGTCACCGGTTCGAAAAATGCGTTTATCGACGTCGTCAGTCGTACCCGCCCGTCATGTTCAAACCGGCCCCCTACCCGTTTGGGTCCCCCCCCAGAAGAAGTGGGCCCACCGAGTTACAAGACCAGTTTGGGTTTTGGTGAAAGGGCGAAGTGTTGGCCCCCCACGAGGACTCTACCACCCGGTTTTCCCCCGACCAGGGGGGTGGCAAAGGCCATTTTTCAGTTGTGTCCCCAGTTTTCCCGGGGAACAAGTGCACAAGCTGCAAACCCCACACTCAGGAAAAAACGTGCACCCCCGGGCCGGGGAAAAACGATCGAATGAAAAAGGGCGCGCAACGGGGGTAAAATTTTCCCTACGCGTTCAGAGGTGGGGCACTTTGAGAAAACCTCGACGCGGTTGTTCGAACACTACGTGCGTGACTTCATGAAGATCTTTTTGGGAGACTTTCGCCGTGGCAGAAGGATTACCCCAGCCGGGAAGAGAAATTGTGCGAGGGGGTTCGTGGGGATTTCGGCACGATATCTCCGAAAACCCCGGGGCCGACATCCAGGAAAAACCCCGGGTAAACGACCCGGGTCGCTAAAATATGCCTAACCAGTCTGTGGGGCAATTTCCCGGTAAAAGTAAAAACCCCAAAAACAGACGCGTTTCATTACGGAGCCGAAAGATTTTCTCCCAAGACCCTGATGGAGGGACCGCCTTGGAAAAGCCCCACATCGTGTTTCGTCAATGAAAAAACATGGGCCCCAATGACGTACAGCTTAAAGGGATCACTTCGTTGAGGGGGGCCCCAACAACATAAACGTATACGGGGCCCGTTTTCCCCACGAGGGCGCCCGCTCGCCTACGACTGTACGACATGATGGACAGGCTGGGTGAGATTTGGGGGTGTACTAGACAAAAGTTTTCGATCGCCCTTCATCGACGACGGCACCAAAAAACCGTTCCCACGGGGAGTATTTTTGGGCAAATTGGAGTAAACCAAAATGACCCCGGCAACGACCACATAGACTTTTTGGGTGAGCAAGGCCCCCAAGAGAACGCTTACGAGCCCCGCCCAAAAAAAAAAGGAAAATGCAAAAAAAAAGGTTTCACGCTGAACTTTCAAAAACACACAAGCACTGAACATGGCCCCCGATGAAAAGTTATTTGAGTGTGAACCCCCCGGGCCGCTAAAAATCGTGTAAAAATAAAATTTCCCCAGAGATGTCGCCCCCAAAGGAAATTCGTCAAAAAAAACTTTTGGAAAAAGCGTTTCAAAATGGACTACGACAAAACGCATGATTGGGGAAACGAAACGCCTATGAAAAAATCGGACTTTAGTAGACCCCTTTACCGTGGGGTTATTAGTGTGCGGAACATAGACGGGTCGTTTTCGCAACAGTAAAAGCCTGGGGGATGCCGGGGGGTGGTTTTTGGGATCGGGGGGGCTTCGGCCCCGAAATCGCTTTTTTTTTTTTTTTTTTTTTTTTTTTTTCCCTTACACAACCCCTAAATTTCTCTCTCTCAATCGATTTGATCGTTTTCGCGTGTTTTTGTCGTAGGCAAATAGACTCGGACACTACTATACGTAAGGGGTGTTCCCGTTTGCCATGGGTTTGAGGCTTTTGGGGGTTCACAAAGGGCCAGTTCGATTTATTTTGCTCCGGATCGTCCGTTTTTGATGGGATGAAAGGGGTTTTGTCGATCCCCATCAAGGGGAATATACGGTAAAATGAAAAATCCCGGGAAATTCAAAAACGCGCCCGGTATCCCCGAAGTTGCCGACCCTGTATCGTGGGAAAAAAAATTTGATCGAGAGTAAAACCCCCATCTGCCGTCGCTTTAGTTCATGTTGCATCTCTTGGGGATAGCGTTCACCTTTTATTTTCACCCCCCCGGTTTTTCAAAATTAAACATTCAAATTTGGGGAGGGTTTTCTTTTTGGCCCTTTTCCCCCAACGATTTGCCCTGTAGACAGATCACGACGAATTTGGGTTTTTTAAACTTTCCCTGTAACGTTGGTGATTTTCAAAAATTGAACAAACGCACCGAACAAAAACCCTTTCTTTTCGATCCCACTGCCACGGGTTTAGTAGTTGTAGTAACGGTCTCTGTCATTTAAAAAACCCCCTTTTTTCAGACCGGCCTTTTATCAGTTGGATCTTGCTGGGGGCCGTGTCCCGGACCAACGGCATTTTCAGTTTTAACGACTTTATAAAATATTTTCCCTTCGTCGGGCTCTGTAGCCCCAAACCCGCCCGCCGCTTTCCACTTAAAAACAACGCTTTTCGTTGTTTTGGGCACGCGTAAAACACAATCTAAAATCCCCCTTTTTTTGTACAGGGGGAAAAAACGCAGGGGGCCCAAAAAACCCCACCCCCAGGGGGCCGACGTACCGAGCGCTTCGAAGCGCCACCCCCCACTCTCGTATTTGGGCCCCGCGAACTGTTTTTGGGGGGTGAGGTTTTGGGAAGACTCGTTGTATTTAACCCACCCCCTCTTCACGGTGCTCGTGACCCCCGGAGGTCCACACTGTCCAATAGTGTGTTGTGTTTTTTAAAACCGAGGGCGTAAAAAAACGGGAACGAGCATATTGCCCGTTAAATTTTTAAATGGTGTCCCCTGCCGCGAACTTGGTCCCCCCCGTTTTTTTTCACAACCTCACCAAATATGTGTTTACATATACGGTAAATTCGTAAAACGTATCGCCGTGGCCCAAACTTGAACACCGGAAATTTTTGCCCGCGGGAATTTTAAAGCTCCCGATACGGGCATAAAAGTTGGGTTTATTTCCACTCCTGATAACACCGCGGAAAAACCCCTTTTGTACACAGTATCCATAGTAGTCAAAACAACTGGTTCTACACTTATGTTAACCCCCCCAAAAAAAAAATATATTTGGGTTTTTTTTTAAATTTATACTCTCATAAAAACCAGCGCAACGTTTTGGATCTTCGTAGTGGGATCATGTATTGCGGGGCTTTCGTAGAAATTCCCGGACAGGGTTTTGGGTTCCCCCCGCTGTACTACTCCCAGTCCACCCAAATCCGCGTAGCCCAGAATGAATGCCTGGGAAACAGTCTTTTGGTACTTGCAAAACCTATAAACCCAACAATCTTGAAATTTTGGGAACCCAAATCTCACGAAGGAAAGATTCCGGGTTACGGTGATTTTCTCAACACGCGGGCCCAGACCCCCGCGGTTTTGGTAGATTCCCCAAATTTTTGGGGAAAATGCGTAGTTCTCGGACAGCAGCGTAAAGTCCTTCCATTTTTGAACCTCATGATGAACGCGCCCGGCCCCATCACCCCAAACAACCTCTCCTTTTTGGGTTAGGGAGACGGGATTTGCCAAAGTTTCTCTCCATAGCGCCCTTTCCCGTAAAACCCCTTCCTACAAACTTTATATTTACAAAACCAGAAGTCCCCGGGCCCCATCCCAAATTTTGCTTTTCACCCCAAAATAGCACCAGTGGTGGCCAAGCCGCCCGCTCGTTCTTTCCCAGTCCAGCGCCGTGTGAAGTGACACGGCCCCCAGGGGGGCATTCCTGCAACCCTTTGTCCGCCCCCCAAACGGTCTTCGGTATTCTTGGGGTTCTCTGTACCAGATGCCCGTGCTGTTTGCACCCCTTTCCTTCCAAAAAAAAGGGGTTGTTTTCCCTTGTCCCACGGCTAAAACGCATGTCCAATTTTGGTCCGGGTCCGCAGTAGTTGTACGTGCCCAATTTCCCAATTGCTGGGGGCGTGCAGTTCAAATTTGGGAGTTTTTTAAACATTCGTTAAAACGGGACCGCCCCCCTCTATCACGTGTTGGGGGACGCGCGGACAGACACGCAGAAGGTACTTGAGCCCTTTAGGTTGGGACGAGTTTTTCCCCAAAGGTCATGTATAAATTTTGACGACCGACATTTTTTATTTGTAAAACCCCGGTTGCCTGTTTGTCTCCGGGGCGAAAGATGAAATTCAGAGGGTTTAAAATCATTCGTTCAGATTTTTGATGTATCTTTTACTCGATGGGTCGATCGTTGTTTTCCCTTGAGCCCGGAAACCCGACTTGGGTACATCTTCCAAAAGGGGCAACAGCTTGTCCCCCATTTAAAAATACTCCCGGGTGGTTTCCCAAAGCTCGCCCCCTTTCTCTTGATTTCCTTTTTCCCAATCGGACGAAAAAGGTTTTTTTCCCCCTTCGGGCCCCCGACTAGTTTTCGGGGGGCCTTCGTTTTTTGGGTAATTTCTTTGATTCAACAAAAAAAAAAAATTCGTGCGAGCAAAATGTCTTTTTTTCATTCACCCTTCTCCCTTTTTGGTATTTGGGCCCTGGGGAAAAAACCTTTGCTAGCAACAGGGGGGGGGGGCCCAAAAGTCCTTGGGTCCCTTTGTATCGTTTTTCCCTTTACCAGAATTTGTCGAAATCAAAACCTTTAATCGCAGCGGAAACCTTTTTTCCAACTGTTTCCGTCTCTTTCCCATATAAATACCAACTGGCTGCCCGTTCGCTTTTGGAAAGTCCCGGGTGCCTATCGCCCCTAAATTAAAACCCCGCGAGCCCCAAAAACCCTGCTCATGGCCCTTGTTCGGTATGCTGGAGGAGGGGGTGGTTTCTACTTCCATTTTTTTCCTTCCACCCCATCATAAAGTCTTTATCATGATGGGTTGTTAGCCCCGTTTATCCCCTTACACGCTCAGGTGTACTAAAAAACTGATGGAGTAAACCCGACGCCCACCACGTTGATCGACCCGTTTATGATTTGGTTGTACCCTCTGTTTGCGTACCACTCTTTGGTTTCAACCCCGGCCCCGGGGATCCCGTTCTTTTTTCTGCCTGTTAAACCCTTCGTTTGGCCTCGTAAATTTTTCTCACGTTCCCGTTTTCGGGCAAATCGGCGGCATGGGACCTCAGCGAATTTTATTCTGCAGCCCGGATTTAATGCTAACATTTGGGCTTTCGATACACTCAAGTTTACAGTTGTTGTGTTGAGGGGTGGTTTGGCGGTTGTGGGGTGTAGTGGTTTTGAAAGGTAGGGACAGATAATGGTGGTGGTGAGGCCTTCAGAAACTTTAAAAAGGGGTTTGACACTCGGGGGAAAATACCCGGGGTTGTCACGGCCTTTTGAGCTTGCCCTTTCGTTCTTCCAAATTTGGCCCTTTTGAATTTACGATCAAAATTTCCTCTCGATCGCATCGAGGGCTTAGCTTCTTTTACATCCATCACTACTAGGAAATTTCTTATTTTCCTAAAATACATGAAAAACCACCCAGCAAAACACAGACACACACTCATCGTCAAAATAAAAGTTGACGAAGTAAAAAAAAACATCACCTTTTAAAAAGTCAACCCTGGGAAAAAACGTTATTTGAAAAGTTCACGTGAAAAAAATCGGTTTTTTTAACGTTTTTCGTTGAAATTTTGTTAAAAGAAGTTGGTTTTAAATATCGTTTTTTGAGGTAAACGTTTGAAATTTTCGTTTTTTTAAAAAGTTGGTGTTGGAAATGTCGTTTTAAAAAAGGGAAATTCGGCCCAAAAAAACGTTTTTTTGAGGGGAACGTTTGAAATAAACGTTTTTTTAACGCATTTGGACTTGCCCTCCCTGTGCCTTTTCCCGTCCCTGTCCAAAAGTGGGTGAAATCCGTGGGTTTTCTCCAGAGTGCTTGCAAACCCAGTCTCGAACTCGTTCGTAATTTAATGTCGGATCCAACAAAGTCCCCGTATAAACCTTCGGGGGTAAGTGGTTTTTTTTCTTGATGAACACCCAGAGTAGAAATTCCCCGTTGTTTTCGTAAGAACCCGCTGTCGAGCGAATAGCTCTGACTCAAGTACACGCAAGGGCAAGGGGTTTTTGGGGTCCAAAGTATGAAGTTTGTCTTTGTCTTTTTTTGCTTTTTTAGCAGACAAAAACGTTTGGGAAAACAACCCAAAGAGTTGGAAATTACAATCGTCCCGCGGAAACAAATCCGCACAGTTTGGGAAAAGAACTGGGCTGACCCTTTTTAGCTACCCCCCGCCTTTTTTTCCACCGGGGTTCGGGGAGTGTTTTCGTAGTTCACGGGAGGCCACTTGCTCGATGGAACGATGAAAAACGTACAAGTGTTTTTAATTTTACACCCCGTTTTTTTGTAAATCAGATTCAAAAAACAAGTTTGTTTTAAAACCCCAGCCGGGACGAACCAAGATTTAGGGACCTTTAAAGGATGCGGTAGAAGGGGGGCCTTACATCGCCATCCTATCACTTTACAAATTTCACGGTAATTTTCCCTAGTGCGGGGTTGCTGGAATTACCCAAAATCACCCGTACGGGTTTTTTTCAGTTTCTCTCGTAAAACGAACCCCAAAAACTCTTTCCCATCAGAGGGCCGTGATTCCCGTACGTGATCGGTAAAAATGTTTTAGCAATTTTGAAAAAACAAAAAATCTCCCCTTTTCCAATTGCGACTGTAAATTGTTTTGGGCGAAATTTTTCTTTCTTACCACTATCCACACACGGTTTACCAAAAATGCAATTTGGCCCTTTCCTCAACAGTTGGTTTTTTTCGCGTTTGTATAGGCTCTTTAATTTTTTGTTCCCAACCCCTGTTCACGTCCGCGGGTTCCCTGTGGATCGTATGTGCACCGTTGGTTTTTGTAAATGGGGCGTAGTAAGGTCCTTCACCCTTTTCGCCCCATCGAAACGACCCCCGGGGATTTCAAACTGGAACCCTTTATGCGTTTGTTGAGGGGTGCGGGTTGAAACGTTGGATTGCACTTTTCTCTTCGTTTTCGTTTTTGGGGGGGGACTCTTGATCCGAAGATTTATCATTTGTTTTTAAATCCTTGTTGACGGAAAATCACGACCCTTGTACGGGGCAGAGAAATTTGGTGTATTGGGGCCCCCTCTTCTCAGCCCGCTCTAAAAGATCGCTTGGAAAGCACGGCCCCGAAAGGGGCCCCTCTTTCTAGTTAGCGGGTCTGACCAGGACTTGGAAAAAATGTCCCATACATTCAACATGTATCTTTAAAACCCCCCCTTCTCTTTTTTCCCTACTTTTCCCCTAATCACGAGATCGGCCCGCCCCCAAATCGTCGATGCACAAATCATAATTTTTCGTTAGAAAAATTTTTTATCCCCCGACGGTTTAGTTCCCTTTTGGGTTCGATGTATTCTCTGATTGATCCCCTCCCCCTCCCCATAACTGGGTTTCCCTTTTGATAAAACTCTTTTTTCACCACCCCCACAAAAAGCATTTATTTTGGAAAAGCCATTTTTTGTTTTCTGTTCGCACCACTTCCCCAGAATTGGCCGGGGATGGCGTTTTCCGTTTTCCTTTGGGGGCAGTAAGTTTTTATCGTGTGTTTTTCCCTTTACTTACTATAAGGGACATGGTTTGGGGGAGTAAACCCCATGAGTGAACTGCACAAAACAAAGATCCGTCTGTCCGAGGACAGAAGCAAAAAAGAAAAACCGCCTACAAGAAAAGTAAAAACAGGGGGGGTCGGGCTTACGTACGGGCAAAAATCAAATTTGGGGTGGGGATTTAATACTGCTTCCCGAGCCCAAAAACAAGCCCTAAACAAAGCCTTCAAAAACAAGACCCGGGCTTCGGGTTTGGGGTCAGCTACGATCAGTTGATGAAAAACAAAAAAGGTGGTCTGGGTTTAAGGAAAAAGATCAAATTTTTTGAAGACCCATGTTTTCCCCGGGGAAGCGGGTTTATCTCACCTTTGGTTTGGAAAAAAAATCGCGCCCTTGCTTCGAAGAAATTCATAAACCCTTTTTGAAGGATCTACTCGACAACGAGTTGGAGCGTAATCACCAAAAAACCCCGAGGGCAGTGGTCCCCAAACGGTTTTCTCAATTTTGAAGTTGGGCTCGGTTTTGAAGAAAAAAAAAATAGAGGCCCTCTCACTGGGGGAATCGAAAAGGTACGGGCCCAAAAATTTTACTGAAAATTTAAAATTTTTGGGGGGTATTCGTTTTCGGCAGCTATTCCGACCCAAAGTCCCAAAACATACGGAATGCGGAATCCTCAATTGGGAGATGGGCGAATCCGACGGCACAACTGGGGCTGCTACATCAAAATTTGGCGACAGGAAATTTAAATTCTATTTGATCGTACGGAAAACCCCCGTCCACCGGTCGAGTTTTGGTTTCCGGTAAATTTTAAAAGGTTTGGGGAAGGGTTTTGGTTACAACGACTGTAAACCAGAGTTTCGATGATCCGCCCATTTGTGGCCTTTTTTTGTTTTTGACGTTTTTGAGGGGGTATTCTTTACAAAAGCGGCCCAAAGTTTGGGTGTGGATTGGAATACTATTTGTGAACGATTTTAAGAGACCCAAAATATGGTTTTGGGTGTCTTTGGGTTTGTCGAGGGAAAATTTTCTATAAATAAGAGAGTGAGAGTAAACGTCCCGTCCCACTACGTTTTAAAACACAACATGGCCAGCTTTTGTACAAGGTTTAAAGAGCCCCATACAGTTCCCCTAAAAACCCTTTAAACCGTCGGTTTTGGGCGGAAAAGTTCTACCCCGGGGGAAAAGCAGAGAATGTACCAAAACCCAAAAACCGGTGAATTCCGGTGGCCACATATTGGGCCGATCGCTACTGACAATGGCTGTGAGGGGATCGAAAAAGTTCCTGCCCCAAAAAGTACGCAGAAGTATTCGATCCTAAAGAACCCATCCCCCAAACGCTTTCAACTGTCGAGAGGAAAAAAAATAGGACAAAGTTTCAACATCCATTGCGCACTGTATAGACTTTTTATTTAAAAAAACTTCCCTTTTTTGTTTTGGGTTAAAAGACAAAATAGGATTAATACCGTCAGGGGGGAAATTTTCATCATAAGTTTGTATTAATCGTTTTTGGGGGAGTGTGGGACCGGGGGATCGAAGCAAGACGCGTTGCGATCCTTTAAGTTCTCCCAGTTTCAAACTTTAAAAACCCATCAACGGCTCAAAGCGTTGGAAACGAAATTTACAATAAAAACGAAGGTTTCCCATAGGGGTTTGATGATCTTTTAACCCCTAACGGGTACTCTGTTTCTAAACACCAAAAACCCAAAAGACCAAATAATATAAAAACGTGTGTATTTACCCCCAAGCGATATAAAATGCCTTTGTTGAAACTATTTTGGCAGGGGGCCGGGGATCACACTTCCCTGGAACACCCGATCCCCCTTGGGGCCCATCCAGTGAATTTCCGTTTGGGTCTATGTGGAATTTTTATTGGGCAACAAATCCCGAAAATTTTCCGAGAACTGTAACGTGCATTTTGGCCAGCCCCGAAAGGCCGTGACAGCCCCAACGACGTTTTTGTCAGGACCTAACACTGGAGCAGGGACATTAAAAACCCTTTGGGAAACTTGGAAAAAAAGTGTAGGGCGTTTTTTATCGATTTTGTTAGGGTGGCCCGGAAAATAGATTTGGGAAATTATCATCTCGAAAGCGAAAACACGGGAAAAGTCCTTTTTCTTTGTAAACACCGGGTTTAAATTCGCTTTTTGGGCACCCCCGGTTAAAAGGGCTCTTGGGTTTTGAAAAAACAACCAGAATCGGCCCCAGGGCGGACCCCCAATTTAACCCGGGAAAAAAGTGATTCCGAGGAAAAGGGGAATTGTTATAAATTTTGGGGGGCGATCGAACCCCCGATTGGGTCGAATCCAACCCAAAACTACGAGCTTGGACGCTATAGAAATTTCCAAATGCCAAACCCAGGGGGGGAACAGCTACAGCAACCCCCCACGACTTACAAAGCGCCGCACAAACACCCGGAACATCGCATTTTATCACGTTTTTTCCCCCGGGCCCTGCCAATGGTTACAAGATAACGGAAAAGCCCGCGTGAGCGATATTTCGCTCCAATAGACCGGGCCCAAATGAAGGGGAATTCTTTGATCCCCGTAAAAAATCGTTTGTCGGACAACCGTCCCAAAAGTGAACCCGTCGGGGTAACAACATCGGTATTTTTGGGTTTGATGAAAAAAAAATAAGGGCGCCCCTTTGAATACCAAAAACCCCCTCGTGATGGGCGTCATCACACACGTAAAATTTTTCCGAGGGAAAAAAACAGCTTTACTGAAAAAAACATAACGACGGGGCACTGGAAAATCACCTCGCCCAACTTTTTTATCCAAAAAAAAACGCCACAAAAAAAAACCCAAGAAGAAAAAAACCCAAAGACATCCGCCCTCAGAAGTCACCTCGCCCATCGTGAGTCCCTCAAAAAAAGCGCGCACAAAAAAAAAGAAGAAGGGAAAAAAACGAAAAAACACATGGCGAAAAAGAAGAACCACAAAAAAAAGTCACGTGAATTTCCCAAAATGGCCCCCGCCCCCAAAAATGGCGGGTTCCCCCCCGCCCCTTTTTTCCATATCCCCCCCCCTTACTACTGGGCCCTTAAGCCAAAAACCAATCCCTAACTTTTTTTATATATCGCATCTCGGCCCTTTTGGCTGGATTTAGATCTCTTCTTTGGGCCTTTTGGGCCGGGTGCGGATCGTTCATACCTATTGGGGTAACATCAAGGTTTGGTTTTTTTGGCCCTTTTGGGGTGACACAAGATCCCCTTATCGGCCCTTTTTGGGTAAATAAAAAAAACTTTTTCTTTACATTTTAGTTAGGGTAACAATGGTTTTTAAAGGGCCTTTTTCCTAAAATCGTAACTCGGTAATTAGAAAAAGATCGTTTTCTTGGCCTTTTTTGCTAAATCGCCCTCTTTGGGCTTTTTGGGTTGAACCCAAATTTCTTCTTTGGGGGGTTTTTTCCCAAGATTACAACCGGTCATTTTGGGTAATACCGATTCAACCCTTGGATAAGATCCAAAAAGGGTTCTTTGGGTTTTTTTCTAAGGTAAAAAGACGTCTCTTGGGCCCTTTTTTCTAAGGTAAACATCGCCCTTTTCACCTTTTAGCTCAGATCCCAATTTTTGGGCTTTTGGCTAAAAGCACCCTCTCGGCCCCCTTCACCAATGGGGCATCAAATTTCCCGTTAACTTAAAATCACCCATCAGCCTTTTTTTGCACAGATCGCATCTCAGCTTTTTTGGGTAAAATTTGTGATGCTTTTTCCCGGGCCCTTTTTGGGTAAGATAAAAAAATTTCTTCTGGGGCCTTTTTGGGGGAAATAAAAATGTTTTGGCCCTTTCAAATTTAAAAAGCGCATAACGGGCCCATAGGCAATGAAACAAACCATGGCCCCTTTTTTTCCCTATATCGCTTTTCGGCCTATTAGCTGGGGATTCGGGGATCCCCTTCTCAGCCTTTTTTGGGTCAGATGTGAGATCCTAGGCCAAAAGGCCAAAATGCCGAGAAGAGATCTCGCCCTTTTCAGCCAAAAGGGGAGATGCCCCTCTATTTCAAAAAAGGGCCCAAAATGCTATCCCGGGAAAAAAGGCCCCTTTTGGCGATCTTAAAGTAAAAGACCGAGAAGAGATTCTTATCTTAGCCAACAGGGCCCAAAAAATGAATCTAGCATGTCAAAAAATAGGGTAAGTTGATCATTCTCAAACCCAAAAAGGGTAATTTCGGGTATTTGACAAAAGGCCAAGGTATTGTTTTTTGCTTTTAAAAAACTGTTTGTGAAACTTAAAAAAAAAAGGGCAAAGCGAATTTTTAAATCGCCAAAAGTCCGAGAAAACGAGTTTTATTTTTGGGAAAAAAGCGGGGAAAAACCATTTTGTTTGGGAGCCAAAGGGGGATAAGTGATCCCATAAGCACTTTTTTTTCCCTAGAACGCATCTCGGGCCTTTTTGGGTGAGATTTAATATTACTTTCTCGGGCCCTTTTTTGGGTTAGATAAAAGTCCCCCTTTTTGGGCCCTTTGGGCTGAGATAAAAATTGCTTTTGCCTTTTACTTAAGTCACATAAAAGGCCCTTTAAACAAGGGAAACCCAAACCCTTTAAATTTTGTTTATATTTTTCGCCCTCCGGGGCCTTTTTTGGGTGACATGCTAGAAAACTCTTTTAGGCCTTTTTTACCCAATGCGAGATTTGCTTCATAGCCCATTGGCTAACATGCCAAAGGGCGTTTTTTGGGGCCCTTTTTGGGTGAATTTCAAGATTTGCTTATTGCCCTTTTAGCAAAATAAAAAAAATTTTTCTTGACCCTTTTTGTTATGATAACAATGGCTTTTATTTCCTTTTCCCAAGATCCCTAAATAGGTAAAATCGGAAACTTTGGCCCTTTTTTTAAGATGGCCTTTTGGGCTTTTGGCTTCGAACCAGAATTGCTTTCGGGCTTTTTTTTTAAGATTACAAACTCGGGCATTTGGCTAATAACGCATCTCAACCTCTTCACTAAGAATTTAATCATGGCCAAATTTTTGGGTAAGGGTTTCCCCAAAAATTTCTTTTTCGGTTTTTAAACTAAAGGGAAAAAGACGTCTCTTTCCCTTTTTGGGTAAGGGAAAAAATCGCTTTTCGCCCTTTTAGCTCAATCCCTATTTTGGGCTTTTGGGTAAAAGGGACATCTCGGCCCCTTTACCAAGAAGGCCCTTTATTGCCCCCTTAACTTAGATCCCCTATCGCCTTTTTTTTTCACAGATTTTGCATCCAGCCTTTTGGATAAATTTGTGATCGCTTCTCGGCTTTTTTGGGGTAAGATAAAAAAAATTTCTTTTGGGGCCCTTTTTGGGGTGAAATAAAAAAACGTTTTTGGGCCCCTTTTAAATTTTAAGGGGCCCATACGGGGCCCATAACAATGATACCCCTATGGCCCTTTTTTCATATATCGCATCTCGGCCTATTAGTGAGGCGAGATCTCCCTTTTCGGCCCTTTTTGGGTCAGATGTGAGATCGCTAGGCCAAAAAGGCCCCAAAAAGCCGAAAAAGAGGGTCTCGCATCTCAGCCCAAAAACCCAGATGCGATCTATTTTTAAAAAGGCCAAGATGCCCATCCCGGCAAAAAAAGCCCCTAAAGCCCATCTTAAGTAAAAAACCGAGAAAAGATTTTTTATCTTTGCCAACAGGCCGAAAAGTTGATCAATGGCAAAAAAAAGGCCCAAGATGGAAATTTGTATTCAACCAAAAAGGGCCCCGATCGAATATGCAAAAGGCCCCTGGGGATTGTTCTTGCTTAAAAAAACTGTTTTTTGGGTCTTAAGTAAAAAGGGCAAAACGAATTTTATCTTTTTCCCCAAAAATCCGAGAAGCGAGTTTTATTTTAGACCCAAAAAGCGAAAAAACCCCATGGATGGTAGCCCAGGGCGATAAGTGATCTCATATTTCACTTTTTTTCATAGAAAAGCAAATTTGGGGCCCTTTTTGGAAAGAGATTCAAATTTTAAATTTTCGGGGTTTTGGGTAAGATAAAAGTCAATTCTTGGCCATTTGGCTAGATATAAAAAAGCTTTGGCCTTTTTTCTTTAAAATAATAACAAAGGGTTAAGCAAGAAACCCAAACCCCTAACTTTTTGTCAAATATTCGCATCTCGGGCCCTTTTGGTGAGATTTCTAGATCATTCTTGGGGGCGTTTTGACCCCAGATGTGAGATCGCTTTATACCCATTGGGGTAACAGGGAAGGTGTTTTTTTGGGCCCATTGGCCTAAAAATGCAAGAAACGCTTTCGGGGCCCTTTTGGGGTAAGATTAAAAAAACCCCTTCCCTTTACCTTTTATTTTTAAAAAAAAAAGGGGTTTTTTTGCCTTTACCTAAGATCGTAATAGGGAAGATCGTTTTCTTGGCCTTTTTTTCTAAGATGGCGTCTTTGGGCTTTTTTGGGTTCGAACCCGAAATTGCTTCTCGGGCTCTTTCCCTTAAAATTACAACTCGGTCATTTTGGCTAAAACCGCAAACTCAACCTCTTCACAAGTTTGCATCAATTGATAAGATCCCCAAAAATTTCTTCTTTGGCTTTTTTTCTAATAATTAGACGTCTTCCCGGGCCTTTTTGGGTAAAGGGAAACATCGCTTGTCAGTTTTAGCTCAAAATCCCTATTTGGGGCTTTTGGTTAAAAAGCCCCCCTCACCTCTTACCAAGAGCGCACATTGCCCGGGAAAATTAGAAAAATTTTCACCTTTTTTTGCACAGATCGAAATTTAGCCTTTTGGATAAGATTTGTGATCGCTTTCGGGCCTTTTTTGGGTAAATAAAAAAATTGCTTAAAGGGGCCTTTTTGGGTGAAATAAAAATCGTTTTGGGGGTTTCATTTAAGAGCCCCATTTAAAGGGCCTTTAAAACAATGATACACCATGGCCTTTTTCTTTTAAAACGGAAATTTTGGGGCCCATTAGCTGAGATTCGAGTTCTCTTCTCGGCCCTTTTTGGGTCAGAAATTTAGTCGCTAGGGCCAAAAGGGCCAAAAAAGCCGAGGGGGAGATCTGCACTCAGGGCCAAAAGGGCCGAGATGCGATCTATTTCAAAAGGCCAAGATTTTCCCATTCCCGGGGAAAAAAGGGCCCCAAAGCGATTTAAGTAAAAGACCGGGGAAAAAGATTCTTATCTTAGCCAACAGGCCGAAAAAATGAAACTAGGGTGTTAAAAATAGGCAAGATGGGGAAACTAGTATTTTCAATTTAAAATGCCTAGATGGAAAAAAAGACAAAAGGCTATGGGATTGTTTTGGGTTAAAAGGGCTGTTTGTGATCTTAAATAAAAAGGGCAAATAGGGTCTGAGCTAAAAAAGGGTGACAAGCGATGTTTAAACCCGGCCCAAAAAGGCCCCAAAAGGGCGTCTTATTACCTTAGATAAAAAACCGAGAAGCCCAATTTTGGGTCTTATCCAAAAAGCCCTATTTCAACTTAGTGAAAGTTTTAGAAGCGGGATTTGCCCCAAAAGGGCCGGTTTTTAATCTTAGGGAAAAGGCCCCGAGAATCAATTCTGGTTCGAAGCTAAAAGAAACCCAAAACGCGTCTTAGCAAAAAAGGCCAAATCCCATCTTATTGAATTACCGAGTTTTGATCTTGGTAAAGGCCCTAAAAGCCTTGTTTTATAAAAAAAGGTCAAGAAGAGATTTTTTTTTTCTTTTGCCAAAAGGCCCATAAAAGATCTGGGATGTCAGTCAAAAAAGGGCCCAAAAAAGACCTTGCATTTAGCCAATAGGGCCCATGAAACGATTCGCATCTCGGTCAAAAGGCCAAGAAAAGATTAGCATCTCACCCAAAAAGGGCCCAGATGCGTATATGACAAAAAAATTAGGGTTGGTTCTTGCTTTTAACCGGGGGCCCGTTTTGTGATCTTAAGTAAAAGGCCACAGCAATTTTTATCTCAGCCAAATGGCCAAGAATCGACTTTTATCTTAGCCAAAAGGCAAAGAAGTAATATTGAATCTCATCCAAAAGGCCGAGATGCGTTCTATGACAAAAGTGCATATGAGATCACTTATCGCCCTTTGACTACCATACATGATGGCTTTTTCGCATTTTGTCTAAAATAAAATTCGCTTCTCGGACTTTAGGCTGAGATAAAATTCGCTTTGTCCTTTTACTTAAGATCACAAACAGTCTTTTAAGCAAGAACAATACCATGGCCTTTTGTCATATATCGCATCTGAACCTTTTGGTTGAGATACTAGATCTCATCTTAGCCTATTTATTGACATGCTAGATCACTTTTCGGCCTGTTGGCTAAGATAAGAATCTCTTCTCGGTCTTTTACTTAAGATCGCATATGGGCATTTTTGCCGGGATCGCATCTTGGCCTTTTGAAATAGATCGCATCTCGGCCTTTTGGCTGAGATGCGAGATCTCTTCTCGGCATTTTGGCTGAGATGCGAGATCTCTTCTCGGCATTTTGGCCTTTTGGCCTAGCGATCTCACATCTGAGCCAAAAGGCCGAGAAGAGATCTCGAATCTCAGCTAATAGGCCGAGATGCGATATATGAGACAAGGCCATGGTGTGATCATTGCTTATAGGCCCGTTATGTGCTCTTAAATGAAAGGCCAAAACGATTTTAATTTCAGCCAAAAGGCCCAGAAGCAATTTTTTATCTTAGCCAAAAGGCCGAGAAGCGATCACAAATCTTAGCCAAAAGGCTGAGATGCGACCTGTGCAAAAAAAGGCTGATAGGTGATCTAAGTTAACGGGCAATGATGCGCTCTTTGTGAAGAGGCCGAGATGTGCTCTTAGCCAAAAGACCAAATAGAGATCTGAGCTAAAAGGCTGACAAGCTATGTTTACCTTAGCCAAAAGGCCAAGAGACGTCTTATTACCTTAGATAAAAGCCGAGAAGCAATTTTGGATCTTATCCAAAATGCCATAATGCAATCTTAGTGAAGAGGTTGGGATGCGGTATTAGCCAAATGACCGAGTTGTAATCTTAGCAAAAAGCCCGAGAAGCAATTCTGGTTCGAAGCCAAAAGACCAAGATGCGATCTTAGCAAAAAAGGCCAAGATACGATCTTATCTGAATTACCAAGTTACGATCTTAGGTAAAGGCATAAAAGCCATTGTTATCATAACTAAAAGGTCAAGAAGAGATTTTTTATCTTAGCCAAAAGGCCGATAAGCGATCTTGCATGTCAGCCAAAAGGCCGAAAAACGACCTTGCATGTTAGCCAATAGGCTATGAAGCGATCTCGCATCTCGGTCAAAAGGCCAAGAAGAGATCTAGCATCTCAGCCAAAAGGCCGAGATGCGATATATGACAAAAAGTTATGGATTGGTTCTTGTTTAACGGCCTGTTATGTGATCTTAAGTAAAAGGCCACAGCAATTTTTATCTCAGCCAAATGGCCAAGAATCGACTTTTATCTTAGCCAAAAGGCCGAGAAGTAATATTGAATCTCATCCAAAAGGCCGAGATGCGTTCTATGACAAAAGTGCATATGAGATCACTTATCGCCCTTTGACTACCATACATGATGGCTTTTTCGCATTTTGTCTAAAATAAAATTCGCTTCTCGGACTTTAGGCTGAGATAAAATTCGCTTTGTCCTTTTACTTAAGATCACAAACAGTCTTTTAAGCAAGAACAATACCATGGCCTTTTGTCATATATCGCATCTGAACCTTTTGGTTGAGATACTAGATCTCATCTTAGCCTATTTATTGACATGCTAGATCACTTTTCGGCCTGTTGGCTAAGATAAGAATCTCTTCTTGGTCTTTTACTTAAGATCGCATATGGGCATTTTTGCCGGGATCGCATCTTGGCCTTTTGAAATAGATCGCATCTCGGCCTTTTGGCTGAGATGCGAGATCTCTTCTCAGCATTTTGGCTGAGATGCGAGATCTCTTCTCGGCATTTTGGCCTTTTGGCCTAGCGATCTCACATCTGAGCCAAAAGGCCGAGAAGAGATCTCGAATCTCAGCTAATAGGCCGAGATGCGATATATGAGAAAAGGCCATGGTGTGATCATTGCTTATAGGCCCGTTATGTGCTCTTAAATGAAAGGCCAAAACGATTTTTATTCCAGCCAAAAGGCCCAGAACAATTTTTTTATCTTAGCCAAAAGGCCGAGAAGCGATCACAAATCTTAGCCAAAAGGCTGAGATGCGACCTGTGCAAAAAAAGGCTGATAGGTGATCTAAGTTAACGGGCAATGATGCGCTCTTTGTGAAGAGGCCGAGATGTGCTCTTAGCCAAAAGACCAAATAGAGATCTGAGCTAAAAGGCTGACAAGCTATGTTTACCTTAGCCAAAAGGCCAAGAGACGTCTTATTACCTTAGATAAAAGCCGAGAAGCAATTTTGGATCTTATCCAAAATGCCATAATGCAATCTTAGTGAAGAGGTTGGGATGCGGTATTAGCCAAATGACCGAGTTGTAATCTTAGCAAAAAGCCCGAGAAGCAATTCTGGTTCGAAGCCAAAAAACCAAGACGCGATCTTAGCAAAAAAGGCCAAGATACGATCTTATCTGAATTACCGAGTTACGATCTTAGGTAAAGGCATAAAAGCCATTGTTATCATAACTAAAAGTTTCAAGAAGAGATTTTTTATCTTAGCCAAAAGGCCGATAAGCGATCTTGCATGTCAGCCAAAAGGCCAAAAACGACCTTGCATGTTAGCCAATAGGCTATGAAGCGATCTCGCATCTCGGTCAAAAGGCCAAGAAGAGATCTAGCATCTCAGCCAAAAGGCCGAGATGCGATATATGACAAAAAAGTATGGATTGGTTCTTGTTTAACGGCCTGTTATGTGATCTTAAGTAAAAGGCTAAAGCAATTTTTATCTTAGCCAAATGGCCAAGAATCGACTTTTATCTTAGCCAAAAGGCAAAGAAGTAATATTGAATCTCATCCAAAAGGCCGAGATGCGTTCTATGACAAAAGTGCATATGAGTTTACTTATCGCCCTTTGGCTACCATACATGATGGCTTTTTCGCATTTTGTCTAAAATAAAACTCGCTTCTCGGACTTTTGGCTGAGATAAAATTCGCTTTGTCCTTTTACTTAAGATCACAAACAGTCTTTTAAGCAAGAACAATACCATGGCCTTTTGTCATATATCGCATCTGGGCCTTTTGGTTGAGATACTAGATCTAATCTTAGCCTATTTATTGACATGCTAGATCACTTTTCGGCCTGTTGGCTAAGATAAGAATCTCTTCTTGGTCTTTTACTTAAGATCGCATATGGGCATTTTTGCCGGGATCGCATCTTGGCCTTTTGAAATAGATCGCATCTCGGCCTTTTGGCTGAGATGCGAGATCTCTTCTCAGCATTTTGGCTGAGATGCGAGATCTCTTCTCGGCATTTTGGCCTTTTGGCCTAGCGATCTCACATCTGAGCCAAAAGGCCGAGAAGAGATCTCGAATCTCAGCTAATAGGCCGAGATGCGATATATGAGACAAGGCCATGGTGTGATCATTGCTTATAGGCCCGTTATGTGCTCTTAAATGAAAGGCCAAAACGATTTTCATTTCAGCCAAAAGGCCCAGAAGCAATTTTTTATCTTAGCCAAAAGGCCGAAAAGCGATCACAAATCTTAGCCAAAAGGCTGAGATGCGTTTTGTGCAAAAAAAGGCTGATAGGTGATCTAAGTTAACGGGCAATGATGCGCTCTTTGTGAAGAGGCCGAGATGTGCTCTTAGCCAAAAGACCAAATAGAGATATGAGCTAAATGGCTAACAAGCGATGTTTAACTTAGCCAAAAGGCCAAGAGACGTCTTATTACCTTAGATAAAAGCCGAGAAGCAATTTTGGATCTTATCCAAAATGCCATAATGCAATCTTAGTGAAGAGGTTGGGATGCGGTATTAGCCAAATGACCGAGTTGTAATCTTAGCAAAAAGCCCGAGAAGCAATTCTGGTTCGAAGCCAAAAGACCAAGACGCGATCTTAGCAAAAAAGGCCAAGATACGATCTTATCTGAATTACCGAGTTACGATCTTAGGTAAAGGCATAAAAGCCATTGTTATCTTAACTAAAAGGTCAAGAAGAGATTTTTTATCTTAGCGAAAAGGCCGATAAGCGATCTTGCATGTCAGCCAAAAGGCCGAAAAACGACCTTGCATGTTAGCCAACAGGCTATGAAGCGATCTCGCATCTCGGTCAAAAGGCCAAGAAGAGATCTAGCATCTCAGCCAAAAGGCCGAGATGGGATATATGACAAAAAGTTATAGATTGGTTCTTTTTTAACGGCCTGTTATGTGATCTTAAGTAAAAGGCCACAGCAATTTTTATCTCAGCCAAATGGCCAAGAATCGACTTTTATCTTAGCCAAAAGGCAAAGAAGTAATATTGAATCTCATCCAAAAGGCCGAGATGCGTTCTATGACAAAAGTGCATATGAGATCACTTATCGCCCTTTGGCTACCATACATGATGGCTTTTTCGCATTTTGTCTAAAATAAAACTAGCTTCTCGGATTTTTGGCTGAGATAAAATTCGCATTGTCCTTTTACTTAAGATCACAAACAGTCTTTTAAGCAAGAACAATACCATGGCCTTTTGTCATATATTGCATCTGGGCCTTTTAGTTGAGATACTAGATCTCATCTTAGCCTATTTATTGACATGCTAGATCACTTTTTGGCCTGTTGGCTAAGATAAGAATCTCTTCTCGGTCTTTTACTTAAGATCGAATATGGGCATTTTTGCCGGGATCGCATCTTGGCCTTTTGAAATAGATCGCATCTCGGCCTTTTGGCTGAGATGCGAGATCTATTCTCGGCATTTTGGCCATTTGGCCTAGTGATCTCACATCTGAGCCAAAAGGCCGAGAAGAGATCTCCAATCTCAGCTAATAGGCCGAGATGCGATTTATGAGAAAAGGCCATGGTGTGATCATTGCTTATAGGCCCGTTATGTGCTCTTAAATGAAAGGCCAAAACGATTTTTATTCCAGCCAAAAGGCCCAGAACAATTTTTTATCTTAGCCAAAAGGCCGAGAAGCGATCACAAATCTTAGCCAAAAGGCTGAGATGCGATCTGTGCAAAAAAAGGCTGATAGGTGATCTAAGTTAACGGGCAATGATGCGCTCTTAGTGGAGAGGCCGAGATGTGTTCTTATCCAAAAGACCAAATAGAGATCTGAGCTAAAAGGCTGACAAGCGATGTTTACCTTAGCCAAAAGGCCAAGAGACGTCCTATTACCTTAGATAAAAGCCGAGAAGCAATTTTGGATCTTATCCAAAATGCCATGATGCAATCTTACTGAAGAGGTTGAGATGCGGTATTAGCCAAATGACCGAGTTGTAATCTTAGGAAAAAGCCGGAGAAGCAATTCTGGTTCGAAGCCAAAAGACCAAGACGCGATCTTAGCAAAGAAGGCCAAGATCTTATCTGAATTACCGAGTTACGATCTTAGGTAAAGGCATAAAAGCCATTGTTATCATAACTAAAAGTTTCAAGAAGAGATTTTTTATCTTAGCCAAAAGGCCGATAAGCGATCTTGCATGTCAGCCAAAAGGCCGAAAAACGACTATGCATGTTAGCCAATAGGCTATGAAGCGATCTCGCATCTCGGTCAAAAGGCCAAGAAGAGATCTAGCATCTCAGCCAAAAGGCCGAGATGCGATATATGACAAAGGATAAGGATGTTGTAGAATAATAGTACAGAATGTACAAATATGGTGGCTGATATGATATATACATATTTGCTGATTACTATTGGTTGTTACTTACAGCAAGTTCAATCTGTTCAATTATAAGCTTGTCACGATCCATACGTTTTCTTCTCATAATAAACATCTGAAAAAAATCATACAAAATTAAAAAAAAAAAAAAAAAAAAATAGCTGACTTACATAGATGTTCATAACGTATATTTTCAGCAAATAAAAGAACAAACGTGACAACCAGCAGTAATTGGCCAATAATACATGAGTAGTGACGTTAACTAACATTGAATTTCTACCCACACGTAATATGCAAATTAAAAAACTCTCAATCATACAATAATAATAATAATAATTATAGAAAAAAAAAAAAAAAATGCCAACAGCACGTGGTGTTCCCAAGCGGTCACCCATCCAAGTACTAACCACGCCCGACGTTGCTTGACTTCGGTGATCGGACGAGAACCGGTATGTTCAACGTGGTATGGCCGTTGGCGTAAGTCTTAAGTTACTGTTCTGCTGATAACATTTATTTTAGCACATTAAACTAGTATTTAATTAACAACATAATATATATATATCTATAGCATACATCTAAATCACTTCAATTGCTGGAGAACTTTGTGCTGCCGTTATGAAAATTAATACAGTAATTAATTTTAGTTTTTTTTTAGCTAAAACTTTAAATAATCTGTATATAACATCTAATATGGCACAATCATGCTTCCATCCGTCCGTTACTTAACCGTACTGTGTATACACACGATGACATTTAAATGATTTATCTGTACGTCTTGCCGACGACACAGAAGTAGATACTTTGGGATTAACGGATGGTTATTAATTAGGGACGGCGCGAACGCAGTCCCCGCTAACAAAAATTACGCGCCCGAGATACCCACATTTGGGGCATTCGCAGGAGTCAGCCCGACCGTAGTGCAATGGAAAGGCCTCGTCCTGGGGGAACCGCCTTCATGATCACGGTAACCCCTACGCCAGGTAAGTATGAACAGTAATACGGAATCTGTGGTACGGTATGAGACTACTGTTAAATATTGTGCCGAGTTGCAACTTAACACGTTGCCAATTGATCCTCGTTGTAAAGATAGATGTTTATCTTCCGCGTTTCGAGTTGTTTATATTACATTTCCGATTAAGTTCGATCGTTGAAAATTTAAAATAGACCACTCTAAGTATTTATATAGCCGATATAAGTGGTAAGGATAGAAATAAAACGCTCCGCTGAAGAACCGATCTAACCGCTCTAATGCGGATACCGACGGAACTACTGACGTACGTAGGTCCAGTGACTGACGCGAGGTGTCGCTAACATCGCCTGTTGAATATAGCTCTGTGTATAAAACATTTTACCAAGAGCGTATCATTGCCCGTTAACTTAGATCACCTATCAGCCTTTTTTTGCACAGATCGCATCTCAGCCTTTTGGCTAAGATTTGTGATCGCTTCTCGGCCTTTTGGCTAAGATAAAAAATTGTTCTGGGCCTTTTGGCTGGAATAAAAATCGTTTTGGCCTTTCATTTAAGAGCACATAACGGGCCTATAAGCAATGATCACACCATGGCCTTTTCTCATAAATCGCATCTCGGCCTATTAGCTGAGATTGGAGATCTCTTCTCGGCCTTTTGGCTCAGATGTGAGATCACTAGGCCAAATGGCCAAAATGCCGAGAATAGATCTCGCATCTCAGCCAAAAGGCCGAGATGCGATCTATTTCAAAAGGCCAAGATGCGATCCCGGCAAAAATGCCCATATTCGATCTTAAGTAAAAGACCGAGAAGAGATTCTTATCTTAGCCAACAGGCCAAAAAGTGATCTAGCATGTCAATAAATAGGCTAAGATGAGATCTAGTATCTCAACTAAAAGGCCCAGATGCAATATATGACAAAAGGCCATGGTATTGTTCTTGCTTAAAAGACTGTTTGTGATCTTAAGTAAAAGGACAATGCGAATTTTATCTCAGCCAAAAATCCGAGAAGCGAATTTTATTTTAGACAAAATGCGAAAAAGCCATCATGTATGGTAGCCAAAGGGCGATAAGTGATCTCATATGCACTTTTGTCATAGAACGCATCTCGGCCTTTTGGATGAGATTCAATATTACTTCTTTGCCTTTTGGCTAAGATAAAAGTCGATTCTTGGCCATTTGGCTGAGATAAAAATTGCTGTGGCCTTTTACTTAAGATCACATAACAGGCCGTTAAAAAAGAACCAATCTATAACTTTTGGTCATATATCCCATCTCGGCCTTTTGGCTGAGATGCTAGATCTCTTCTTGGCCTTTTGACCGAGATGCGAGATCGCTTCATAGCCTGTTGGCTAACATGCAAGGTCGTTTTTCGGCCTTTCGGCTGACATGCAAGATCGCTTATCGGCCTTTTCGCTAAGATAAAAAATCTCTTCTTGACCTTTTAGTTAAGATAACAATGGCTTTTATGCCTTTACCTAAGATCGTAACTCGGTAATTCAGATAAGATCGTATCTTGGCCTTTTTTGCTAAGATCGCGTCTTGGTCTTTTGGCTTCGAACCAG
Organism: Stictocephala bisonia; assembly: GCA_035578905.1. Classification (NCBI taxonomy): domain Eukaryota; kingdom Metazoa; phylum Arthropoda; class Insecta; order Hemiptera; family Membracidae; genus Stictocephala; species Stictocephala bisonia. Next base: position 1,926,762 of record JAQJVL010000144.1, read on the forward strand.
AATTGCTTCTCGGGCTTTTTGCTAAGATTACAACTCGGTCATTTGGCTAATACCGCATCCCAACCTCTTCACTAAGATTGCATTATGGCATTTTGGATAAGATCCAAAATTGCTTCTCGGCTTTTATCTAAGGTAATAAGACGTCTCTTGGCCTTTTGGCTAAGGTAAACATAGCTTGTCAGCCTTTTAGCTCAGATCTCTATTTGGTCTTTTGGCCAAGAGCACATCTCGGCCTCTTCACCAAGAGCGCATCATTGCCCGTTAACTTAGATCACCTATCAGCCTTTTTTTGCACAGATCGCATCTCAGCCTTTTGGCTAAGATTTGTGATCGCTTCTCGGCCTTTTGGCTAAGATAAAAAAATTGTTCTGGGCCTTTTGGCTGGAATAAAAATCGTTTTGGCCTTTCATTTAAGAGCACATAACGGGCCTATAAGCAATGATCACACCATGGCCTTGTCTCATATATCGCATCTCGGCCTATTAGCTGAGATTCGAGATCTCTTCTCGGCCTTTTGGCTCAGATGTGAGATCGCTAGGCCAAAAGGCCAAAATGCCGAGAAGAGATCTCGCATCTCAGCCAAAATGCTGAGAAGAGATCTCGCATCTCAGCCAAAAGGCCGAGATGCGATCTATTTCAAAAGGCCAAGATGCGATCCCGGCAAAAATGCCCATATGCGATCTTAAGTAAAAGACCAAGAAGAGATTCTTATCTTAGCCAACAGGCCGAAAAGTGATCTAGCATGTCAATAAATAGGCTAAGATGAGATCTAGTATCTCAACCAAAAGGTTCAGATGCGATATATGACAAAAGGCCATGGTATTGTTCTTGCTTAAAAGACTGTTTGTGATCTTAAGTAAAAGGACAAAGCGAATTTTATCTCAGCCAAAAGTCCGAGAAGCGAGTTTTATTTTAGACAAAATGCGAAAAAGCCATCATGTATGGTAGCCAAAGGGCGATAAGTAAACTCATATGCACTTTTGTCATAGAACGCATCTCGGCCTTTTGGATGAGATTCAATATTACTTCTTTGCCTTTTGGCTAAGATAAAAGTCGATTCTTGGCCATTTGGCTAAGATAAAAATTGCTTTAGCCTTTTACTTAAGATCACATAACA